>OY365816.1:29189498-29237220 GCA_959347315.1 Bimastos eiseni
CTAAATCTTACTCTGATTCCGATGATGGTTATTAATCAACCGAGTTCTTCATAAGCAGCAGCTGATGACGATTACTTTCTCTAAACGATAAGACGCTACGAATATCGACGCAGATGCTGAGCCTAAGGAAGAGGCGAGGAACAGCAGCGCACCGGGTGACGCGCACAGAAACCAATGTCTGTGTTCAGTTTTTTCATCTAACAAGTGGTTGTGTTTGCGTCAAATCTAGAAGATTATACAGCGCAATTTCTGACGACGAGGAGGAAGAGTACTAGGAGGAGGTGGAGAAGGAGGAGGAGGAGAAGGAAGAGGAGGAGAAGGAAGAGGAGGATGCAGAAGAAGAGGATAAATGAAAAAATAACAAAGGGAGGAAGAGATGGGTGGAAGGAAGAGAGGGATGGACACATTGAACAGATAGGTGGGAAAATGAAATAAGGAAGAGTTCATATGGAGCTGTGGTTTAGTATTCTGTTCATTTATAGAGCGCCATATATCTTATCACGCAGGAAGAGAAACGTTTAATGAACCAACTTCTGGTATCAGAGTTATAGCATTGAAACTCACTCACTCTTTGCAGTTATGAGTAGGGCGCCTTTACCTCTGTCGGTGGAATGACCAGACGGCGAAGGAGAGACCTGGCTCCTTCTTGTCGTATACAAGCATATTTATATATGCAAACGGACACCACTGTGCATTATATATATAAATATATATATATATAAAAATATATATATATAAATATAAATATATATATATATATAAATATAAATATATATATATATAAATATAAATATATATATATATATACAGTTCGTGAATGTAAGTTTGTTCATTTGTACTTATGAATTATATGTATGGTGGATGTGTATACGATGAATTAATGGTACTAACAAAGCTATTGAACCCTTAGTTGACTGTATAATGGCTAAAAAAAACTAACAATAATACATTAATTAAGCGTATATATCAATTTATGTATCTATACATAAATATATATATATATATCAGTCAGTCAATCAATGTCAGTAAATCGATATCATAAATACATATAACGATAAACAGTATACATATCAATAAATATAATGCATTCACGTATATATAATATATATATATATATTGTGGGATGGTGCCTATAATTATGCGTTATTCTAGTAATGGTGAGGGCCGAGAGAGGGCGTCTGTGTTTAGAGGGAGTGGGGTGACCGACTACGCAGATAGCGTCATCTATTCTCTCCAGATGACGCCGCGCATACATCTCATTCCTTCGACGATCCGTCACAGATGATTCAATTCGCCAGAGAGCGTATATATATATATATATATATATATATATATATATATATATATATATATATATATATATATATATATAGCCTATCTATGCACCCAACGTACGACGACGGTTTCGCGGCTTAGACCATTTCGCGACACACAGCAGATGCCTCGCTTTGACGTCACCAGTTACGATTGTTGTCATGACAATCAGTGCTCGCTACTATATCAACCAATTAGGATAGTCGGGTAGGAACCAGTATGGATGTATGGAGACAGACAGACAGACAGACAGACAGACAGCTGATGACCTGGTTTTCTGATATGAAAGCGAATAGTTCTACTCATCGATTCTCTTTCAAGGAATTCTCAATAGACTGCGAAATTAATCGAATCTAAGAACCTGGAAGGGTCATCCCAAACTCTTCCATATACTCCAATTCATTGCACTGACTTCCTTGTCCACAACATCAGTCATATCTGTAACAGTGGCCTACAAAATGAATCCATATGGACATCTAGGAAGTCCGTCACTGCCTACACTTTGGCAGTGCCAGTCCCAAGCGTGTGTAAAGGAGGAGGGCAACTCCAATTATCTTTGTTATCACACAATGTCGTTAAACTGCTTTGTCGTATGCGTCATTTCGTTCCCAACGTAGGACTTCCCTCTTCGAGGCTGCTTTTCCACCTTCCAAACCTTCTTCTGGATCTTCACATGATTACGGTTTTGCTTTGGAGAATCATCTGTTAATAGATACGGGCACTATAGAAATTGCTAACGACATATGCAGTACCAATTGGAATTACAATACTGAGCAGGTGTTTGCTTACTTTATTTCTTCATTTGCAACACCTTCTCTGAAGTAGTCAACCTTCAACAACCTCCAACTTCTTCATCCCCAACCGACTTGAAATCGATGTCACTACCACCTCCTGGCCACTCCAAATATCCAACGGAAATGGAGCGACGTCTGTTGGCGATTAACGTAATCGAAAAGAAACACCGTTTATTTGACCAGGACGGATGGTTTCTCCTTTTCAAAGCAACCAATGAAGGAGAACCTGAAAAGATAAACGGCGCTCGGCACAGGTGCGCAACATCATCTCGCCGTGATTCTGTTTGATGGAACCTACCAGACTCTGTAGCCCAGGTGTGTATCATGTGGATGAAGATGAAGCAGCGTTTCTAGCTATAAAATCAACTCAAATAAGAGTTTTTGAAGAAAGAAATCCATACACTGCCTCCTCCTCCTTTTCCTCCCCCTTTTCCTCCCATATTTCTTCCTCCTCTGAATTCCTCTTTGTCTTCCTCCTCCTCTTCCCACACTTCCTCCTCCTTTTCCTGTTCGTCTTCCTCGTTCTCCTCCTCCTACTACTACAACTACTATGCCTCGCCACTTCCGTCATTACCTTGATAGTGATAATTTACCACGGTACCGTCATCATTACCGACGCCTCAGATTTCAATATCGTCACCCTCTTCTTCTCTATATTTGCTTTCTTCCAAAACATCATCATTATCACCATCAACATCATCGCCTTCATCATCAACATTGTCATCATCATCATTGCTTAATTCTTCTTAAATCACGGACCTCACAGCAAACGAGGCAAATGGCCCGTCGCCACGATTCAAACAGTACGATCGTAATTTACGATTACCCTACCATTTCAACTTTTACCCCACCAAGAGCCAGGTTCGATTTCCATCGAATATGGGCCATACTAACCTCGCTTTGGTTTATCTGTATATGTGGGTCAAGCGTGACGCGTTTAGCTAATGTGGGTCACTCTCGCTTCTACGTGTACACGATACGGGATCTCGATTTAGCTGCGTTGACGAAACGATATCCCTAGAGAAAATGCGCTACTGCAATTTACTGCGCACGAAACAAAGACGACGGTCGGTCGGGAAACCAACCGGTTCAAAGATCTTGAGTGACCTTATGACCCACAGGCCATGAACCCGTAATGTCGATGAATGCCTGAAAGCCTCGGATGAGATACGGTGTAGATAATCCATGGTTTTAGATGACAACTTAGAATTGAAGGTAGTTTTTCAACATGGTTCATAGAGTTTCCTAACGCCCTTACATCCTGCATTCATCCGTTTTTGTATACAGGTAGGCGATGCTATTGCTTTTGTCAATCTGACAACAGCTATAGCAAAAAATGAAAGCTATAAAAAAATGATCCGACAGTGGCAATGGAGGATGTCAAAAGATACTGTCAAAAAAGGGTGTCAAAAAGGAGTGTCAATAGAGCATGTCAAAAGACGGTGTCAATTAAGTGTGTCAAAAGACAATGTCCAAAGATAATGTCTAAAAAGGGTGTCAAAAGAGGGTGTCAAAGGGGGGTTTCAAATGAGTGTGTCAAAAGACGGTTTCAATTGAGTGTGTCAAAAGACAGTGTCAATGGAGGGTGTCAAAAGATACTGTCAAAAAGGGTGTCAAAATACGGCGTCAAAGGGGAGTGTCAATACAGCGTGTAAAAGACGGTGTCAATTATGTGTGTCAAAAGACAATGTCAAAAGAGGGTGTCAGTAGAGGGTGTCAAAGTGGGGTTTCAACTGAGCGTGTCAATTATGAGAGTCAAAAGACAGCGTCAATGGAGGGTGTTAAAAGAGGGTGTCAAAAAAGAGTGTCAAAGACAGTGTCAGAAAAGGGTGTCAAAAGAGGGTGTCAATTGAATGTGTCAAAAGACGATGTCAATTGTAAATTATGAGTGTCAAAAGACAGTGTCAATGGAGGGTGTCAAAAGATAGTGTCAAAAGAGGGTGTCAAAACAGAGTGTCAAAAGACAGTGTCAACGGAGGGTGTCGAAAGATAGTATCAGAAAAGGGTGTCAAAAGAGGGTGTCAATTGAATGTGTCAAAAGACGATGTCAATTGTAAATTATGAGTGTCAAAAGACAGTGTCAATGGAGGGTGTCAAAAGATAGTGTCAAAAGAGGGTGTCAAAACAGAGTGTCAAAAGACAGTGTCAACGGAGGGTGTCGAAAGATAGTATCAGAAAAGGGTGTCAAAAGAGGGTGTCAATTGAATGTGTCAAAAGACGATGTCAATTGTAAATTATGAGTGTCAAAAGACAGTGTCAATGGAGGGTGTCAAAAGATAGTGTCAAAATAGGGTGTCAAAACAGAGTGTCAAAAGACAGTGTCAACGGAGGGTGTCGAAAGATAGTATCAGAAAAGGGTGTCAAAAGAGGGTGTCAATTAAGTTTATCAAAAGACAATGTCAAAATGATAGTGTCTAAAGAGGGTGTCAATTGACCATGTCAAAAGAGGGTGTCAAAATAGGATGTCAAACGAGGGTGTCAATTGAGCATGTCAAAAGACAGTGCCATTGGAGCGTGTAAAAAGATGCTGTCAAAAAGGGTGTCAAAAGAGGGTGTCAATTGAGTGTGTCAAAAGATAGTGTCAAAAAAGAGTGTCAAAAGAGGGTGTCAATTGAGTGTGTCAAAAGATAGTGTCAAAAAAGGTGTCAAAAGAGGGTGTCAATTGAGTGTGTCAAAAGACGGTGTAAATTAAGTGTGTTAAGAGACATTGTCAATGCAGGGTGTCAAAAGAGGGTGTTAAAGTTGAGTGTCAATAGAGCGTGTCAAAAGACAGTGTCAATGGAGGGTGTCAAAGGATAGTGTTAAAAAAGGTGCCAAAAGACGGTGTCAATTAAGCATGTCAAAAGACGGTGTCCATTAAGCATGTCAAAAGACAGTGTCAAATGGAGGGTCTCAAAAGATACTGTCAAAAATGTGTTTCAACATTTCGTGGTATCTTTGACGGTGACGCTATATTTGATGTGACCATTCGTATTATGCTTCTTTATCAATATTGTCCTGCAATACTTTTCTTACTTTGTGGCTATTTTTGTCCTTCATAGTTATTCAGATAAGCTGCTTCCAATGTGGAATGTCGAATGTCTTTGACATTTAATCTCTTTGCCAATGTCCGAGGAATGGTTCCAACGCCTATTGTCTACCTCGGCACCAGGGTGAACTGTCGCTTTGATCACAATAATTTCATCCGTTTCGACGGTATTTACTTCATCTAATCTATTTTTCTCTTGCGTCCAATAATAATTAAATCGAAAAGGCACTACTAACAGATAAGAAGCTTTAAGAAGCCATTCAAATGAAAATAAATAAAATGTCTAATTGACTTTGTGAGTGAATAATTTTAAACTTGTTGGCCTGTAGTGGTAAATTGGCTTTGGAATCTATTGTCATCCAGTGATGCAGGTGAAGAATGCCAGCAGCAGCAGTGGACAGGTGAGGTGGATGAGTCCAGGTGTCGTCTTCCACGTGGAGTTGATCTTCCATCGGAGAAGGTTGAACGGAAATCCATTGGGATCGGATGAATGTATAGACGTAATGAGACAACGTTCAGAGCAAAGGAGAAGAAAACTGGATTCTACCACTGCTACACTCAGTAAGAGACATAGAAGGAGAGAGAAACAGGGAGAGAGACGGACAGAGAGAGAGAGAGAGAGAGGCAGACAGAGAGGGAGAGAGGCGGTTAGAGAGGGACATCGACAGACCAGAAGACAGAGACAGCCAGATGCAGGCAGAGACAAAGATATACAGACATGCAGAGAAAGAGAGGTGGAAAGAGACGGACAGACAGAGACAGACAGACAGAGTGGAAGAGAGACGGAGAGATGGAGGGAGACAAACGTAGAGAGACGAACAGACTGGCAGACAGAAACAACCAGACAGAGACAGAGAGATTGAGACAAACTGGTAGAGCGAGAGAAAGACTTGCGTACACTTAATTTCCATTGTGTTGCTTGTTCGGTAGCGTTGCGTAGTGGTCAGTGTGTTTGATTGTCAATCGAAAGGTCTGCGTTCGAATCGCAAGTGCCAGGTCATATTAAGATCCGAAGGATCTTCTCACATCTTTTGGTCACTGACTTAACTCTGCAAATTACACCAAAGTTGTTGGTTGTCAGCTTGATTTGAATTTTTTTAAATAATATTGAATTGAATTGAATACTCACCTAAGAGGGTTTTGCTCAATTAGGTAAACGATTTATGAGCAAATTATATATTATATCAGATTAATCCGTGAGAGATGATATGACATTAAAGTTTGTACAGGTCGTAGCTGTAATCATCGGTTCTGATCCTGTTCCTGTTTAAGATTCGTAGGATTGAGAATCGAAATTTACAGAGTCTTTACAAGACGAGTCTGGATCTGATGATCAAGAGGAACGGATCCGAAGTGGAAAACGAACGGATCTTGTGGCACGGAATGCATCCAGAAGACGTGATTTGCAGAACTGGATTCAGCCGAAGCCATTGCGTAAAAAAGGGTCTGACCCTAAACAGTGACGATTAACAATAAACAGTTTGCCTACAATTGGATGATACAATAATTCAATAATCGCTCCAGACATTTATCTATTCAGCCGAGAAGTTCTAAAGTCTGGGAACCATATCAACCTATGACAGAAAATAAAATAATATGTGATAATAATAATAATAATCAATCGAGGATGATGTTGACTAATTACAATATAAAAATAATTAACAATCGATGGTTGTGATGATAATGACGTTGATCAATTATGTTCTGGTGTGCTCTGCCATGATAATTAATCGATAGTAGTCGACGTGATCAATGTAGTTGTTGAATGTATTCGATCAATGTATTCGATCAATGTATTCGATCTGTGTATTTGCTGAACGCGTATTAATGTGTTACTTTCAGGCTGCAGCTATGGCAGAGGCTCCTACTTCTCGACCTCCTTCGACGTCTCCTGCCTCTACTCCCCGCCCAACGCCAAGGGCCGGAAGTACAACTTCCTGTGCCGCGTTTTTACCGGGTTCTTCCACCATGGCAGACCAGACCATAAAAGTCACTGATATGTGACGGTCAGAACTAATTCCATTCGGTGGTTGACAGCGAGTTCAAACCAACGAAGTTCGTCGTCTTCCATGATACCCACTCTCTCCCGCAGTACATCGTTAAATTGGTTATGTAGGCCGATTGTTTAAGAGTCGTGTTGTTTCTTAGAACTATTATGGCATACCATAGGCGCCGACTCCACAGGGGCAACAGGGACATTCGCCCCAGTACTCGTCAAGGTACTGGGGTGTAGCTAATACTCTCGCCCCAGTACCTTTCCAGACATTCAAATTTTTCCCTATTGCAAAATAGTATCATGCCTGAAAGAGAACGTGAAAGAATTCCCTCCCCACAAACTTTTCTTATTCTGGAACCAACACGCCGTGGTGCAAATGTAGCGGAACGTAATATATTTTCCTATGAAGTCTGGAGAGGAAATGGCGTGAGACAGGACACTGTTTCCTCTCTCGGCTCCTGCGGCTTAGGCTACCTTCGATTTATCGAAGACCGAAGCACCAAGATGGCTCACTAATGAAGAAACGGCGTAACTAGGGCGCATGGTGAATTCTGGTCTATCATAGCCTACCTAACGCAGCCACCATCGTAATCCAAATTTCTAAAGCGGCACTCAAAAGTCAAGTGTAGAGCTCAGCTTATTCGTGAGCGACGTGTTCGAACTGTACTAAGAAAGGCTTAGCCATAGGTTACAGAGTCTTTATCAGTTTGAAATCTCAAAGAATTGTCTACGTAGGGCCTACGACGCTTAAGATCCATTTTCATCATTTTATTATTTTTTATAAAGTTAAAATTTCCTTGATGATAAATTTCTCCTTCAAACTATCTCTGACCATCAATCATTGGACTTAAAGTAACGGAGTTTTCTTCAATCAATAAGTCAAAACCTGAAATAGCAAAAGTTGTGAGCCGCTACACACCAACCTATTTCAATTTTTATTTCTACGGAGGGTAGCCGCTCCCGGCTCACAACTTAAGGACGCTTAATTTCGCCCTATAATAGTATATGTACATTTCATTCCTTATAAAGTAATCAAGTAAATATCTCTAAAATAAAGGTGTCTAAATGTTCACGCTCTTTATTACTTTTCAACTGCTCCCTGTGTCACTATATTTCGCCCATAATCATTGAACATACATAAAAGTAGTTTTATTTAATCAGTAAAGAATAACGTTAATTTTCCAAAAAATATAATCTACCGCTAAATTAGTTAAAATATTACTTATTTTAATACAACACGTATGCGACGCCACCTAGCGATTGATGCGCGCGACACCTCTCAAAGTTCAAAACTTTACGTTGAGTCAATCCTTGCACGTAAATTGTTGAACATGGAGGGATTCAGCTCCATTTTCTCAATGAGTAAATACGTCAAATGGCGGAAAACGTCTATGTATAATAATAGTAATTATAATTATATATTTTTTATTGCACACATTACACACCACCTACCGATTGAGAGGCGCGGTAAGGCGTCTTAAGTAAGTGCACATTTTGGCCTCTCTCATCATACACGTCATCTTTAAAAAAATAATAACAATGACAATAACAATTTTAGCAATAATGAAAATTATTATTGTTATTATTATTTGCCCCGAGGTAGCCTATACATGATCCCTCGGGGACTAGAATATTAATTAGAATGTAGTCTGGAATGGTACATAAAGTTGAAGTAAGATTGTGATTGATTGTGACTATAGTCTGTTTTACTCTGTTTTCGTTATGTATGTGAGGTCATTGGTATTATTTCTGGCAATGTCGCAAACTTTGTGTGTATCTGTAAATGCTATAACATCAGATTTGTTAGTTAAAGTTTAAGCTAGTACTAGTTAGTGGTTAAAGAAATTTTAATGTTTTGGCAGGTACTGCTCGCAGTTGGTGAGTGCCTGTCTTTACGATTGAGCAGGAAGAAGCAAAGGATGTAATAAATAAGAGGAAGACCACATGTGGAATGGACAAATGACATTGAAAAATGGGGTGGAACAACCGAACGAGTATCCAAGAGTTCAGCGTTGAGCCACGCTGCAAGGAACAGAGAGGTGTTGAGAGATTTTGCTAGAACGACATCAGACACCTATGGGTGATTAGCCCATGGTTGGTGTGTGATTAATTGAGGGAGAAAGCACTGTTGCATCCGGGGGCTGATCGGTTAGAGCAGTCGGCCCGTAACACTCAGAGTGCTCTGAGTGAACGGGTTCGACCCTCGTCCGAGGCGTCAGTCACTGCGTAGGGACCTTGAGCAAGTCCTTCGCGCACAATAATATTGCTCTGCAGTACAGCTGCAATTGCGCCGTCGAGGCGTGTGTATGCACTTCTGAGCAAAAGATGTTGGAAGAAGGGCGATATCAAATTTCAGAATAAATAAATAAATTACATTTGGCCTGTTTCCGGTTGATATTGCTTGAGGAAAGGGGGGACTCGGAAAGAGGAATGACAGGTCTGGAATAGGTGATCCTATCACCAGATCATGGGAATTAAATTCTTGCCCCAGTACCTTTTACAAAAGTCGGCACCTATGCGGTATATGACTGTGAAGTGTTTGAGATTATAGTAGATAGGGGTGAGTCTTTGAAAATAGACGTGAGATATGTGATCGATTGATTGATAGACTAATAGAAGTAATATGTGATTGAGGATAGTTGGTGATTGGCATACAATAGTAGTAATAGGTGATTGAATATGGGTGATTCAAGATGAGCTATTGACTGATGGTATGTGATGAATTGTTGATGGACCTTGAAGGGCGAAAAAGGTGATCGACTGCTCAATAGATTTGACGGAGCGATTTGAGACATAGGTGGCGGACTGAAGATAGATTTGATGGATAATCTTAGTCTATGTGAGATTGACGGTGAAATTGAATTTGTGAGCGACTTACTTCGCAACGTATAGTGATTAACTCGAGCGAATTCAAAGATTGATGTAAAGAATTTTACCCATAGAGAGAGAAAATGCGATAAACGCGCATTTTTATAAACGTTTTTTCGACGGGAAGAAAATTCTGAATTAATTCGTAATTTGAAAAAACTCTTTTATTCCGACGTAGAAATTTATTAGAAAAGTTCGGGGAAAATAACTTTTAAATGAAGTGGAAATGATGACTGGAATAAATAAATTTTATCTGTAAAAATCTCTGATGATTTTGCAAAAGAATGAGCAGGAGAACCTTCTGAGAGAGGGTCGATCTTGTTTCGATTCAATGTTGTTAGGCATGCTGAATGGCTGTCTAGATAATTATGCTTAAGGTGCACATGCAATGTGATCGTAATACTATGTCCTGTACGTAATGTGGTAAATAGATTGACCAACGTGGTCTTCGTGTGATCGTTCGTTTGATTTAGTAATTGGATGGCATCGCTTTCCTATAAATCTTAGTCAAAAAGCTTAATGCCAACGTATGTCTATCTTATGGTTTAAACGTTGTAAAACCTGTGACTGACGTATAGCCGCGTTTTCCTATCTTTTCAGAGTATACGTAGGTGGTTTCTCACAACATAATAGTTTGTCATTTCTTTTCAACAACGACTTAGTTTTACCAAAATAGAAGTAAACAATAGTTGAAACGCAATTCAATCGATAGATGGCCAAAGTATGCAACCTTTTCGATCGTACTGTATGCTGAAGACGAAATATTCACAGGCAGTGAGCAGAGAGAAATGGACGGAGAGAGACAGACGGAGACAGACGGAGAGAGACAGACAGAGAGCCTGCGAAAGAAGGATGGAGGGGAAAAAATAGAACAACGCAATGTAGAGCAAGGAGGAAGAAGACGGTACGGGTAGAAAGGAAATTAAATCTCTTAAGTGACTTTGGAGCGACATATTTTTCGTGAATTCGAGTTCGACGTCGACTCTGTGTTGATCTCTCAATATTAATCAGGTCGTCATGGCAACGGACAAAACAAAATAAAACAACGACGATTTTTATTTTTTCTCGCGATTATGCGAATTCAACTGCCAGCAATCTCCCTGAGCGTCAACTGGCGCTAAATCAATTCTCAATGTGACGTCATCGTCGTTTCTTTCCTGCGTCCAACAGCGTTTTCATCATTTTGCGCATGTCTGACGGCGAAACATTTGAACTGAGCTGGAAGCGTGATGTCATCGACGGTCTGTGATTGGTTCGGTGGCGAGTGGGCGCGGCCAATGGAATTCGGGGCTCGTCTAGGGTTCCGGAGGAAGGCCCGTTGTTGCCGTTGCCATTGTTGTTGTTGTTGTTGTTTCTGCCCCCAACTAAAGTCCGGTGCAGGTCAAGTGTACTGGCTACGTAGTCGACGTTATCGAGACCCATGAAACCTAAGCCTAAAGAGAAATGGAAAAGAAATGGTCAGCTGCAGTATCCCTCCTCTACCCTCCCTCTTCTCAATACAACTAGCATTGTTCAAGGCTCAGTCTTTGGACCCACCAACTTCTCCATCACTGGCTCAGACCAGCACCCTAACCCTAACCCTAGCTCTAACCAGTAACCACCATCCTTCTTAACACCTCAAGCTCAAATTACTTCATCTGAACTATGCTTCTAATCTCAATCTAAATTTCCGTTGACAGCTTTAGCCTCAAATAGCTTGACATCTAATTCAATTATACTTTTCTGTCCTTGCTACCAACTCCCTCCTGCTCCTATACCTTGTACAACTAGAATAAATTCTCAAGAAATTCTAGATGTCATCCTACGAGATAACCCCAAAGTTCAAACTCTCAACCCACGGAAACCACCTCAAAGTAATTTGCTACTCTCCCCTATTTGCTATCAGAAAACTCAAAACCAATTACAGTTCTTCATCCTCCATGATCCATTATATCACCAAAGTCACTACTGTTGCTAAACTACTATAGTGCCTCCACATCATGACAGGTCTTGCCCAATAGCCTCTGAAAAAGAAAACATTATAAATAGTAAGCATATATTTTCTAGCAAGGCCAACACACCATTCAGCACAACGCAACCTGCCATGATAATGACAACTATAATTAAGTAGCCTACATTGCAAGTAGCCAATGCCAAGCGACAAATTGCATTTGACTGAGAAAGTGTTAGTGTTAGTGGTCGATTGTAAATCGTAGTGTTGAGCTATTGTCACTATACTACACTGCACACTTTGAAGTACAGTACAACTGATCGGATAACTATTGATGTATTGTAATGTAGCACTTATTTAGCGCCCGAAGTGGGCTGGTTTAATTGTGAAACAGGCCTATGCCAAAAGAACAGCTTTAGAGTCGGCGATACTAAAAATAGCATACATGTTTGTTGTGCAGCCTATCATGCAATGCAAATTATGCAATGCGATTTATTTCTCGTCTGAAATAAAGATACAAGAAGCAATCGAGGGAGGATTTCCTATGAATAAATTCAGACGGGTGAAGAGAAAGACAGACATACAGATACAGAGATATATAGAGAAACGGGCAGAGAGAGAGAGAGAGAGAGAGAGAGAGAGAGACAGTGGATAACAGAGAGACAGACAAGGACACAAGCAGACAAACAGGGAGACATATAGACGAAGAGACCAAAAGAATTAGACGGACAGGAGGAAGCAGAGCAAAGACAATCAGACAAAGAAACACTCATCAGACATAATGCGCTATATAATTTATGCACTTCGCGATTCAATACAATATTATGTATGTTCTAAGCATTCTTCTATTCGTCTGAGTATTCCATGTCATTATAACCATTGGCTTCTATAGCGTCAGCATAATTATGCACACAGCAGCAAACGATGACGCATCAAAGGGGGGGACGAATGTCAGGTCAATAGGTCAATGCCCAGAAGGTAAGTAAGTCATCTGAAAAACAGATATGGTGATCATGACTGTTTGATTAAGAAGAGAGTTTGGATGATCTCTTATAGGAATAGACAGACAGACGGAGAGATAGAGAGATAGATAGATAGAGAGATAGATAGATAGATAGATAGATAGATAGATAGATAGATAGATAGATAGATAGATAGATAGATAGATAGATAGATAGATAGATAGATAGATAGATAGATAGATAGATAGATAGATAGATAGATAGATAGATAGATAGAGAGAGAGAGAGAGAGAGAGAGAGAGAGACCCATGGGATCAGCTGGCTAGCATCACGATCCGAGCTGCATGGGACATTGGGCCCGATTAGTTTCATCAGACTCAGATACGTATACTTACGAGAGTAAATCTACAAGACAGACAGACAGACAGACAGACAGACAGACAGACAGACAGACAGACAGACAGACAGACAGACAGACAGACAGACAGACAGACAGACAGACAGACAGACAGACAGACAGACAGACAGACAGACAGACAGACAGACAGACAGACAGACAGACAGACAGACAGACAGACAGACAGACAGACAGACAGACAGACAGACAGACAGACAGACAGACAGACAGACAGACAGACAGACAGACAGACAGACAGACAGACAGACAGACAGACAGACAGACAGACAGACAGACAGACAGACAGACAGAAATATACCTGATAGAAAACCGTATGTCTGTCAGAAAACCGTCTGACAGACGGTTTTCTATCGGGTATATTTCTGCTTCGTAAAGATTATTCGGTTCTTGTCGGATATTTTCGGTTTGTTTCGGTTTTATCGATTACTAATGATTGTAATACTGTGTACACAGAGCAATAGATTACATTACAGACGTGGAACTTATTGAGATTTATTTACCTCTTCTTTCCTATCCAATAGAACTCCTCTGTAACATCGAAGCTCAGCAGTATGTATAATCTGTATATTCCACTCTACTGCCGTTGACGCTAGAATATATTTACTGCCAAACCTGTCGCTCTCATTAATATTACTTTCCAAGGAATTCCTTTTTTGTCGGTTCTTCTTTCGATTCTTTCTCGTTCACGTGACCGTCTGAGCGAAAAGAGTCGATCGCTGGAAGAGATTTCCTATGAATAAATTTAGGTAGAGATAGACAGACATACAGACAGAGATAGAGACATACAGACAGAGATAGAGACAGACAGACAGAGATATAGACTGACAGACTGACAACGTAGAGTAGCGACTGACACACATAGGGCAAAACGAACAAAGACACAAGAGGAGCGACAAAGAGAGAAACAGACAGAGAGACGAAGATACAGAGAAGATGAGGCAGGCAGAGAAAAGAAGAGACTTTGGAAGAATGATACAAATAAACGAAGAAGTTGCTATGGCAAGAAAGAGAGGGAAATACAGAGACTGAGAGACAGACAGAGAAAGGAAAAGACAGGCACACAAACAGACTGAAAGACAGAAACATAGACAGAGAAAAGCAGAGGCAAGCAGATAGACAGACGATCAAGAGGAGAGGGAGCGAAGGGCTTATGGTGAAATATTTCTCCTTTGAATCCACTTTCCTACTCTTTCTCGTGTACATTGTCCAATGGAATAACAACATTTGGAACTGATAATTATACCAAAGTTACAGAAAATGACTTCGACATCGTTGATTATAATGGTGATGAGGTGTCCCTTTGAATTCCAACAGACCATCATCTTCTTGAATATCACATTTCATCACTGAATTTATTTATGTCGCTCTGCTCTATTGACCTGTGATTCTTTCATTCGTGTATTTTCTCGTTTCGAAACATTTTGATGCTGTTGCAAAAGCCAACAATCATGTATCTATATTTTTGCCTGAACCGCAATTATGACAACGTTTCGGTATTATTTCTCTTTGTTGATTACCTTCTTTTCTCTTATAAAAACAGGAGAAGATTTATTGCCTTCCTTCGCAGCAGACGTCGATGTTATTGATTCTCCGCTTTCATGTCGTGCAGAAGAATTAACCTTTGTTTCTGAACATTTGAACTGACTTCCTGTTTCTTGATTATTTTTCCCCCGAATAGTGAACATTTGGTTTCGTTTTCAATTGGCAATGAAATAATAATTTGTCTTATTCGGAATAGCCAAACCAATTGCTTTATTAACAGGAAAGTTCTTAAATCTGCCAGAGAACATTGGACTGGCATCGTAACACTGTAATTTCCGTTCCTTCCTACGATTTGACCGTCCGCAGCAGGATAGTAACCTGGGATTAGAGGTTATTTGCGATGAACGATGACAAATAAACGCTTGTATGAAGTCATTGAACTGGCATTAAAAATCCATTCGATCGAAAGAGTTCTTGTTGAGAATATTGACTTTGAAGCAACTCTAAATCGCTTTGAACCGTAAAAGCATCGTAGAATACAAATCAAATCAATGCTTTAAGATTCTGCAAAAGCATTTCCTCCCCAACACTCGTCACTTTAAAATTTCCTCGTAGGAAAAGCTTATACCAGAGGTCTACTACACAAGGTTTATTTCAAATATGGCTATTCGTTGCACTAGAAGTAGGATAGAACGTGTCACCTCTGAGTAAATAAACCCTGTCACGAAAGAATCCATGGATTTGTAAATGCTCGTTATAATTTTAATAACTAACTCTGATATCAGACAGGGTTGACATGGTCACGGAGCTTTAGAAGTCATGAGCTTAGAGAAGACACCGAGTGTTCTGTGACACACCATCAGACAGTGTTTCTGTGAGCGGTGGTTCTGTTTCCACATAAGTTTCCCGTCGGCATAGAGATCAATTCAAAACGAGAGGTTCGTGGCTAATGAAGCGAAGACGGTCATTCGATCAGAACAGATTTTATACGATGAGGCGAAATACAAACTCATTCCCACGACTTGACAAGTCGTTCGCACGAGTTGATATCTCGTTTGCAGGACTTATTAAGTCGTGGGAACGAGTTAATATCTCGTGCGCACGACATAATTGACCAATAGAAGGCCGACTTTTCTGTGACGTAAATGAACTTCTATTTTGATACTTTTGGAGAAATCACTCTGCAGGCGAATATGAAAACGAAAATGAAAATGATGCTTAGATTGACAGAGCTGTATGATTGCATCCGCCTCGAGTCCGCAACGACGAACTGCGAGTTCTAGCGTCTCTCGCTCATAGTCACATTGCTGGCTGTTTGCAAAAATACTGACAATACCAACTAAAGTTATCCCATTTCAAACTACTGTGTTGACAATTCTTGCAGCGACGCCATTTTATCCACGAAACAGAAGTTTGTTTACATCACAGAAAAGTCGGCCTGCTGTTGGTAAAATAACTCGTTCCCACGATCTATTAACTCGTGCGCACGACTTAGTAAGTCGTGGGAATAAGTTAATATCTGGTTCGCACGAGTTAGTAAGTCCTGCGCACGCCTTCTTAACTCGTGCGAACAGCAATCGTAATTGTATCGTAATCGTAATCTCCAAATTTCTAAAGCGCCGCTTAAATTCATTCATTCATTCATTCATTCATTCATTCATTCATTCATTGTGAACCTGCATTCGAACAATTGAGTCGGTTGACCGATGTTATCCTAATAAAAGCGGTCCTGGAGAACCCAGGTTACGTGTGACAATGGTTCCTTCCTCCAGTAAAGACGACCTCTCTACGCCCATGACCACAGGCCGTGTTATCACAGGCGGAGACTTAGGGGGAGAGCGGGGAACGATCCCCCCAAAATTTGGAGTGCGGGGATGGAGTAGCTTATATCCCCCTCAAATTTCAGATTATTGAACGTGTGCTTACTGTTATATTTCCTATGTCTGAGACTGGTTTCAAGAAACTAGGTTTTACAGATAGGGCAAAGTAAAATTAAATTAGTAACTGGTGATTGTACGCTCAAGTGGGGAATACATGTTTAATCGGATTTGAGGTCCCAAGGTTGACCGATATGACTCATAGCAGGTCACCTTATACCCTAAACGAAGACAGGCAGCACGCACAGACCCCCAGCTGGTATGCACCCTGGGTGATGCGGCTGATGCCGATGCTGCAGCCAACTGTTACCGCTTCAATCCAACCATGAGGAGGTCAAAGTTCACGATATTGGCCAGGCCGCAAGGACAGTACTGAATGGGTGCAGTAACCTCCAGTCGTCAGAAAGGGACTATGCCAGTTTGCTGATCAGAAAAAAGCGGAGATGCAAGTGCCGGACTATCCGATTTTTTAAGAAGAAAGCTGTTCGATAGTTGTTGGAGACCCCTACCGCACATTGCCGCTATACACATGGATGGTATGAATCTGTGATTATATGAGGAAGCGCAATCTCTGACAATAGAGATCATAGAAGGCCTAATAATTTGAAAGATAAAACCCTTCAACAAAATAAAAATAATTAGGAAGAGAGAAATCGCACGGTTCTTTGACCACTGCTACGAGTTAGGCTTAAAGTCTAGGAATAAGAACTGATTGTTGAATGTTATCTTGTACGATGCCTATTTTCTTTTAATAATCATAAGAATAATATCTCAGATTTCTCTGTGCAGCATTGGTCAGTGGCGTCACTAGAGGGGTGGGAGGCGTACAGCACCGGGTGAAACCATCAGAGGGGTGACAACAAAATAACACGATGACTGCCTAAAAAGCATTTGTGCAGAATTTCAGCAAAAATTCAATGATTTTAAATTTTAAAAACCAAACAACAACAAATATTATCTTACATGTCAATGATCAAGGGCGTCAAGACAGAGGGGTTCGGAGGCAAATGCTCCAATTTCAGGTATGGGGATATTTTTGAGTCTTAGGGGGGATATCTTCAAGTTTTTTTTACAAACTTTTCAGATATTGTAACAATGTAACTAATTATGGCGTATTTATTTTAATTAATAAATTACAAATTAATGTTACTGACAGCTTTAGATTATGAAAAAAGTTAGTAGTCTGGTACTACTTCAAAGAACCAGTTATAGGTTACATATCCACTTTATGTTATTTATTTTCTTGTTTTAGGTTCCTGTTGCCATCTGGTGTTGCAAAGATTGCTATCTTTTCATCTAAAAAATTGTTAGCTACATGTTTCCAAAATGAGTGCAGGACATTTGCCCCCTTCCAAACATCTGACCATGGGACGTTTGCTCCCATGTAAATTTTGAATGGAAACTATTTATCATCAATCCAAAACAATAATAATAATAATACTAATAATAATAATACTAATAATATTAATACTAATTTAGTTTAATTTCACAGTGAGAGACTGTGGCATGATTACAAGTAGAGTATGAATGGACGATGACATTTTATTTATTGAACTTCTGTTAAATTAAGCAAAGTATATTTGCGTCAATCAAACTTCTTCTTAACCAGAAATTATTTTTAATCAATACAACTTCACTTTAAACTAGCAGACAAAGCGAGGCAACAATCACCAAGCAATTGTATTGTATTTAAGTATTTATAATGCGCCTCTAGTAGGGTGAACCATTCAGAAGCGCTGCCAGTGCGCAATTAAGGTCCGGCAAGAAGAAGTAGGTTTTGAGAAATGCAAAAGAGGATAAGAGATAGAATTTTAGAGCGAAGAGATGGAGAAAGTGCATTTCACAGACAGGAACCGATTGAAACAAAATATCTAGACTGAACCGCTGCTGTTGTAGTTTGGGAATTGAACTTTTTTACGACCTGTCCACTACAAAAATTTTGTCGATCTGTCCCCTCCCAAACTCAGAGCCAAGTCTCCGCCTATGCGTGTTATTCCAGTGGCATATAATCTGGCGCAAACATTCTTTTTCGTTAATTAGATAATTACTCGAATTATGGGCGGTTTTGGATTGGGTTCGATCTCAGATGCTGCGATTGTTTGTCTTAAGCGTCAAGACATAAAAGAAGTTATTAATTGAGATAAAATTCATGAACAATAGGCCTACAGTCGTCATTCGTGCCTATAATAGGCAGCAGACACTTTGCTCCGCCGGACACACTACACTTAGAAAGCAAGAGGATGCTGCTAGACACGCCTCTGACACGAAGTCCTTTTAATTAGCCTCAAAATGACTGAATTTCTGTCCCTCAGTCAGGTACGTTCGTGAAGTGAGCGCAATATACGTCATCAGCTCTATCTCTGTTCCGACCAATCCGGAAATGCGTCGGTCACGTGTCAAACGGGCAAACGAATGAAATACTTTCGTCGCAATTAAAGGGCGCTCCATTAGCGAGATTAACTCAGATGACGTCATAGCGCAGGCGCATCCAAATACTCTATATTTGGTTTCCATGGTTTCGATGAAACGATAGGAAAGTTAGGACCTCGTTAACAGCAAACAACGTCATTGTCCGCTTTAAATTACAGCCGAAGTATTCCTGGGCGGGCAGACAGGAAGGCAAACAAATGGGCATACAGACAGACAGACAGACAGACAAATTTGAACCACGTTAACTGTGACCATCTACAGAGCGGACAATAGGGTTGCCAGATACCTTTTCTGAAAATACCCGACACCTTCCCAATCCCATCCTTCCCTTCCCGGGTATCACGCAAAGCAGGGGAGGGGTACGAGAGTATTACCCATGGGAAAATTGTGTATATTGTTATATTATTGTTATCAGTGCATTTTTTTAAAATAGGAATCATAGGATTGATTGTGTTTCATGGGCTTCCTCACAGGGAGGGGGTAAAACCGTAAAAAACCCTCTCTGAACCCTCCCCATCGGGCCATCACAAACGCCCCCAAAAGCTCTGAACGGTTATTACTCCTAAACACTATTACTCTGTGGAGTCAAAAGTCAGGAAACTGGTTAAATACATGAGTCCTCATTCCGGCCCCCCTCCCCATTTTCAAAACCCGTTCTGCTTCCCTCGGGGCTTCGTGGGCAGAAAATGAATAAGACTTAGACTATTGTTATAAGACTTGAAGTAAATAATAAGAGAATAGTTCTAAACTTCTAATTCAATACTATTTAAAGTTTATAATTTGCAATTTGCAAATTTAATGAACATGCTGCAAATGAATGATAAATTAAAATGTTGAAAACGTGTGTAATCAAGTGTTTATTGTATTCTGCACACACGCACATCATCATGTGACATAATGTTCTTCAAGAGTTGTTAAATTTAATATAGGTGGATAGCAGCAAACGACGAAATGGGCCAATGGCGTTCTCGCCGGATGTGACACGTTACAAATACCAACTCAACTTACTCAAGTGATAGATGGCGACACAAAAATTTTAAGCAAAGAGTTATGTAACAGGCAGTTCGACAGCCCAGTCACAGCTGCATAAGTGAAATCGACGATAAATAAGAAGACAACAACAACAACGATCGTAGTTCTTTAAGAAATTTTGATTTTTGAAAAAAATAATGTGTAAATAATAAAACGAGCACGAACACAAACAGAAATTGAGAAAATTTTAGAAAAACCGGACATATACATGTCCGGTATTTATTTTTATTTTATCCCGGACAGTCTGCTCAAATACCGGACTGTCCGGTTGAAAACCGGACACCTGGTAACCCTAGCGGACAAAGTTATCTCGGCTAATTTACGATATTTTGAGACTCGGTTGTTCTAGAAAAGGAAAGATTAAGAATGATCGAAGCAGTCTATTTTTTGACTCAAGCGATCAATTTTATTTGCCGTAATGACAAAACAGTTATTAAAGGTAAGACTCCTTCTTCGAGTGAGCATCTTCTCTCACTTTGTCATCGGTATTTTCCTCACGATCCTTATTTCCACAATGTCCTCCTTATTCTCCTCATCCTCGATACCCTCGCTAAAAATATTGTCCTCGCTGTAATCCAACCCCTCTCTCCATCGCCACCATTTCCATCTATTCCTCTGTTGTTTCCTCCTGCTCCTCCTCCCGCTCCTCCTCCTACTCCTCCTGCTCCTTCTCCTCCTACTCCTGCTCCTCCTGCTCCTCCTCCTGCTCCTCCTCCTCCTGCTCCTCCTCCTCCTGCTCCTCCTGCTCCTCCTACTCCTCCTGCTCCTCCTCCTCCTGCTGCTCCTCCTCCTCCTCCTGCTCCTGCTCCTCCTCCTCCTGCTCATCCTCCTCTTCCTCGCCAATTATGTTCTTTCCATCTCTTTTCGTCTTCGCTGATGGATAGGACAAAGGACAATTATAATCCACGGACAATATTATTGTTTTTATTGTTTAGCTACGTGGAATGGTCCATAACCTGTGTCATTAAGTAATTGAAAATAAATATCATATTCTGTGAGAGATTAAATTTTAATTTCAGACTATAACTTTTAATGGTTCTCTAACATAGGCCTGTACGTTTGATAGAATCATAATCAATGCATTTCTAAAATACGTCATAATGCTAAATTTTCTAATATTATCTGTGATGTAGGGATCATTGTCAGCAGATTTTTGCATGGGGGTTACCCTCCTGGGGTTATTGTCTTGTTGTCAGGGGAGTTATTGTGCAGGGGTGTTGCCCTAGCAGCGGGTGTGGTTTTGGAAGGGAGGATATGTTTCTTTCGCGAGTGGTAATTGCTTTCGTAAAGTCGATTCATTCGCATCAACAAAGATTTTCAGATGGACCTAATTAGGGAGAAATATGGAACAATCGGGGATTCTCTTCTTCCATTTTTTCCGTCAAATATTTTGTCCTCTGACGATCAGGTTTCTCCATTTCTTCCTGACTCTCATTGTCTCCAGGACTGTTCCCATGTCCGTGTTTTTCCCGGGAGATCTTACCTCGCGTCTCCCATCCAAGTCTTTCGACTGTCTTCCACGATTCAGTGTTTCCTTCACGTGGCAACATAATATCATTGCTGGTAAAAAAATTAATCATCCACTCTTTAAATATGACCAAACTATATATAATTATTAAATATATATGTATACATATCAATCAATCAATGAAGCTTAAATACATGTATATACATACATGGATAATTATATATATATCTATATATATATATCTATATATATATCTATATATATATATAATGTACATATTTGTAAAGTCAGCTTTTTCTGATCTTACCTAGAAGTGTCTTAGTTTGTCCCAACTTCAAAATTTTTCGAAATTCGAAAATAAATAAATTTGTGTTAACATTTTTTTGATTAATTATAGAAATCTTTCACGAAGAGTGGAGAGACATGCAAACAGATGCAGAGAGACATCTACAGAGACTCAGAAAAGACACACAGGCGTATATAGAGTGATTGGAAGAAAAAGAAACTGAACTGCATGTACAGATTGATGCAGATACAGACAGACAGACAAACAGACAGACAGACAGACACACAGACACACAGACAGACACACAGACACACAGACAGACAGACGAACGGACGAACAGACAGGAACGTAACAATTCGAAGTAAATTTTTAAGACTCTTGTTTAACTGTTTATCTCTTTCCAAGATTTCCAATGATGTAGCACTCGTTTAACGTCGAATGACCTTGTCTCTTAGATTATGTAGCGCCATTTGTTTCAGAATTAGTCTTCGTTACAACTTCTCCTCAAACGACTCTGATTGGTCGGCCTAGGCCTACAGTGACTGGAAAAGTCTTTTTGTAACAAACCCTTGTAATCATAATGCAAAGATTTCTAAAGCGTCATTTAAAAGCTAAGCGCAGGGAGCCAGCGCATTAGCAACGACAGATCAATAGACGACCCGCAGAGAAAACGACAAAAAGCAAATCTACAAATCTCTTCCGGACCAAAATTGTCTGAGAGTATGGAGACATAAGCCATGACGTACTTACTTTTTCTCTTGGTCACGCCGCCTGCTCTACGCGTCTCCTCGATAACTTCCGGTTCGCGATAGACATACCGGAAGTCGTCATTCTCCATTTCCGCTCTCGCTACTGGATCCCTGGCGCTTGTTTTTAGCGAGTTCCATCCTCCGTCTCCCCTCCCATCATAGATCGTTTGACCAGCAACGACGACATCATCATCGCCGTCGTCGTCGTCGTAATCATTTGCGAACGTCTGCTCTTCGATCCAGATGGCAGGAAGGGTCTGTCGTTGCGAGACGGATAAAGCGGAAGTCGTGAAAGAAGTGGAAAGAAGAAGTAATCCGTGGAGAAGACGGATCGCTTTGAAGGCCTCCGTCATTGTTAAGAGATATTTTCGGGTCAGTATTAGGAGAGATTCCGGGATTTTGCGACGCACCCGATGGCCCTTTTCTCAGTTGCGATCTTGGATCCAGTCTTTGGCGATTTCTACGATTTTTATCTTATCCAATGATGACGGATTGATGCTAAACTGGGCTCAGACAACTCACTCACTTGGCGAAAATCACTGAGCAAAACTCACCTAGAATAATTCACTGAGTAAGACTCGCTAAGTAAAGACTCGCTGAGCAAAACTCACTAAACGAAAATTACTCAGCAACAAAACTCATTAAACAATATTCATATACCAAAACTCACTAAACAACGCCTCGCCTCTTTTGTCAAAGTCGAACGGTCTAGTATAGCGAGCAATTAGGCCGATAGTGTTCCTCAAACAACGTTCATTATTATCAGCTTCCTTTTTATTTCGAGTTCATTAAGAAAAAAAGTCAGCGACTCATTTTACCACATCTATCGCCCTATCGCGTAAAGTCAGCTAATATCGTAATCTGTATCGATAGACAGTAATTCGCAAATTACAGGCGTAATAGTTGTAACGCGCAAATTACAGACGTAATAGTTGTAACGCGCAAATTATATCGTAATGTATAACAGCGATACGCTGATCTCTTACAGGTGGTTCATCTGCTTCTCTGGTCCAGCGGTTGGTAACAGCATCACCTCATCGCGACAGTTGATGCTCCTTAGTTTTATACTTGCATCGTTCTGGCTTCTGCAGCGCTTGAGACCAGCAGCCGATTAACAGACTGAGCGCCGCGTGGCAGACACCTGTGGCAGTGATGATGATGATGATTTCATCCGGAAAATCGGTCGATGACATATACGCTGCATGAAATATAACGAGAACACAACCACGTGTCTAAAATTATGCATTAAGTGGAAATAAACACATTATGCTTGGAGCAATTATCCATTTATATAGCAATATAGTAAACACATATTTAGAACATAAAATATACATACATGTATATATATAGCAAGGAGAGGAGAGTCACCCGCCCGTATGGTATGCCGAGGCCAAGATAATCAAGTCGCTATTATCTCTTCGCTGTCTCTTGGGCTAAGACCCATAGGAACCAATCTTTTTCAAGTTTTCTCCAATGCTTCCTCCTTCTCCTTCTCTTCTTCTTCCTACTCCTCCTCCTTCTCCAGCTCCTCCACCTCTTTCTTCTCTTATTCTACCTCCTCCTCTTCCGTCTCTTCTTCCACCTTCTTCCACCTCCTCCACCTCCTCCTCATCCTTCTTTTCTTCCACCACCTCCTCCTCTCTATCTTTTCTTCTTCTACCTCCTCCTCTTCCTCTTCCGCTTCCTCTTCCTGACTCTCCTCACTTTGTCTCGCTCCATATATATATATATATATATATATATATATATATATATATATATATATATATATATATATATATATATTATGTATGATATATGGTGCATATAATTGTACTTGCAACTGTAGATCTATAAACTAAAACACGCACACATTAATATGCATGTAGACCATATTTACATAACCCTAGACCGACGACCGACTCCTAAGCACGAGATGTTGACCTGCAGACCACTGCTTTAGTTTAGGAACGCCATCGTTTGATGCCTTCTGCAGTATGCCATTTGGAAGTTTCTCTAATAATTAGCTGCCACCACCTATACGTGGCTGATTGGTTGGAGCGATCGGCCCGTAACACTCAGTGTGCGCTGAGTGAGCGGGTTCGACCCTCGTCCGAGGAGTCACTGTGTAGGGACTTTGAGCAAGTCCTTCGAGCACCATTGCTCTGCATTACAACTGCAGTTGCGCCGTCGAGGGTGTGTGCACTTCTGAGCTGGAAGATGTTGAAAGAAAGGCGCTAATAAATTTCGGTAATAAATAATATATATAAACACCTAAATATACAGAACTTGATACATATTTATTGTCATACAAACCTTCAAAACGGAAACGGTCTTGGTGCAAACAATCGCACATCCGACTACTATTCATAGAAAATAGGATGGACAGACGGACGGATGGACGGACGGACGGACCTATTGTGGATTGAGTCGTTGATAGTGGTTCCACCTGCCGGGAAGGCGAAGAACAGGAAAGGCGTTAAATGGATGGAGGTTCTAAGGCAACGTAGATCATAACGACGTCTAATCATACGATCAACATCTTCGACCTATCCATATACGATATGGGGGTTAGTGGACAAGCCTTTCTGTCTGTCTGTCTATCACTCCCTCTTCCTCTCTCTCTCTCTCTCTCTCTCTCTCTCTCTCTCTCTCTCTCTCTCTCTCTCTCTCATACCATCTCTCCCTGTCTCTCTCTCTCTCTCCCTGTCTCCCTCTCTCAATGTCACAGTCGCTAACATAAACACAGACAGAACATGCATTTGACGCTTTCAACACACGATCAAATAATTTACAGAATGACGAAAAACATTAGAAAAATCCAGTCCAACTGAATTCAGAACCTTCCAGGTTACGATACGAGTCCAGCTAAGACACCACTCAATATGTATATATTATATGTATATATATATATATATATATATATATATATATATATATATATATATTTATATATATATGTATAATGTATTATATATATATGTGTATATATATATGTATGTATAATAGATGTGTGCAATTAACAATTGGTGAAGACCTCTAGATAAATGCAGTGTTCCTTCTAATTTATGAAGATAGTGAGCGCAAGAAATATTGTGTGCAACGTTTTTTAAACGGTTCACAATTTTGTGCGCAAGAAGGCGACGATAATTAAGATTATATCTAAAGTCCATGGTGATAAATTCAGATGACCTAAGAAAAATCCTTTGACTAAGGATAAAAAAGGAGAAGTATATATGTGTTTTAAAGCTAATGCATCGTATTGTACGTCATTTTCATTAGCTCTCAAAATATTGTTTGCTATTTTACATTCTGTCATCTTAATAGGCCTATTTCTCTTTTTTTAAATGTTTTGTGCACTGGCTCTGCGGCCCGTGTGCGGGCGCACATTCGCACAGCTTAGAGGGAACACTGAAATATGTAAATATTAATAACAATCTTTTGCTGTCGTTTGCTGTAAGCCCGCAAATTCCCTTGAAGTGTAGATTGTAGAAGATAACACGGCTAAGATTAAGTAGGGCCGCCTCGACCGACTTAATAATTATAGACTCGTCATCGGAATATATTCAAGCAAAATGAAACATTGTTTTCATGCTATGAACATATATTATTAAAATGCTATTTCATCGTGTTATAGCATCTATTCGTCGACTGTCACTCGGTGTTTCTGTCTGTCTGTCTGTCTGTCTGTTTGTCTGTCTGTTTCTTTTTCTAAGCCATCTGTGTCAGTGCCTCTTCTTGTCTCTGTCCATCCCTGCATATTGCTATAACGCACAAACACTGCAAACAAATTCGAGGCCTATATATATAAATATAAACCCATGTAGGCCTACATAAGCCAAGTTCTCGCGAACGGAGTAAGAGGCCGACAAACAACCAAACGAACAGAGATTAGCAGAGACAGACAGACAGAGTTAGACAGACAGACACAGAGACAAACACAGAGACAGAGACAAAGCCAAAAGCAGAGAGATAAGAAATAAAGAGACAGAGAAAGAGAGACACAGACGGAGACAGACAGAAAGAAAGAGATATAGAGAGCGATGTAAATGTAGATGATACAGTTTTCTGGCCTCTATAGTGTACGAATCGGTTTATAATTTTCAATCTTGTTCCTACGACATAGTCATCATCATCATCATCATCATCATCATCATCATCATCATCATCATCATCATCATCGTTCGCTAACCGCAGTTCATGGATCTGGTGCATTAGTTGAGCGATAGATGATAATGCGACTTATACGACAACGTTGCTGTTGCTGACGCTGAGGCTGCAACTTAGACGAGCATTAACGTCGTAGCCATTCGTCGCAATAGAACGTCCTCTGCTCCTACGTACGCTCGTCCTCTGTTCGAGCGATTCACGTTCGCTATTTGTCTATGTAATATAGCGAACGATATCAGCGAATTCCTATTATTTTAATCACTTGCATTAGGGATCTGTCGATAAGTTGATAAATATTGTGCATTTACGAGCATCATCGGCTTTGTAGTTTAGATTTCAGTGATTGAATTGCCGAGGTAGTGAGAATTTAACTTCATGCGATTCGTTTTCAAACCAGGCAAGTTAGTTCTTAAAAATTGCCTTGGGGTCAAGCAACCATCCCAGAGCAGCTAGCAATGGCTTAGTGTAGCTTAACCGGGTCTCTTGTGCTTAGGTTGGCCTAAGGTTTAAGTTCGAGCAGCTACACCCGCAGCGACCCTCTAAACGTTGGCCCGTAGGCCTATACCGATTCCAGGTTCGTAAAATTTCTGGTCGGGACATCCAGACATTTAAGAATTTTTCAATACTCGTCGGGTTGAATCGTAAAATTAGAAGGGGAGGGGCCTTTCAAACTTGACAATTCAAGCCTTGAGCTTAATGGCAGCTATAGATACGTTTTGTATTCACGCGACAGATCTGGGTGCTAGTTCAGCATATACGAGGAATTTATAGAGAAGAGGAAGTAGATCGATTCTTTAGAAACACATCCACAAACAAACCATTGAAATCCGTGTTTATGTCGATTTCCATGAAATACTCCGACACATAATACAAGCCTCCAGATCATCAGATGGATTGAAAATGCGCTCATTTGATCATGGTACATTTGGTCACTGACCATTGACCATAGCAGAACGACGCATTGGTGATGTGGAAGCTGCGATGCATCTAACCTATCTATCTATCGAGAAATCAATTTCGTTGTAGTTAAGGCTTAGTCTATATAACACGATGCTTTTAACTTTTCATTCAGCTTGATGGTTGAAACAATTGCTTAAGCGGTCGTGTTAATGAGTTTCTAATCAGCGGACAGCGATTGTTCTCTCCAGAGCCTTTGTTTCCAGTCAATTTTGCTCTAGTGTAAATATTCATTGCGATCTACAACCACGCGCCCACATTTTCCGCTTTTTGTATTGCTTTCTCTTGATTAATTTATCTAGCGCTGCTCGCAACAGTGGCCGTTCGGTAGAGCTCCCAGCGCGAGAACCCGAGAGTGGGAAAGGATTTTGGGGAGGGAGAAGGAGTGAGGAAGAGACCCAAGAAGAATGGTACCAATGGAGATGAGGAAGGGCCCTGCAGATACCAATACCTGCAGATGTCAACTGCGTTTACAAAGTACTGGTAGTATATACACATATATATATATATATATAGTAAGCCTGTATATAGTAAGCCTGTATATATATGTATATATATATTGCAGCAAACCGCTATCTTATGAAGCGGTTTGCTGCAATCCCAGGTAGCTTAATTATAATCTGGATCAACAAATTTCATATTCACTGCGCACGATGTGTAAGGCGCTACCTCGATGAGCATAATGAACTACTGTCTCTGGTTAGGCTTAGCGTCTTGCTAGATGTGGCTCATTAAAATCACGGGTTAGCAGTAGCTGTGTCATAACAAGGAGCGCTGTCATCCTCTTATTCTCCAGGCTTACTCAGTTTTGTACACCTCATTTAACAAACGCCGCCGCCTAGCGAAAGAAGGACTAGTCAACCTTAGGGGAATCGAACTCGGTTCCTCAGCGCCCCAGATCGGTGTGTTCTCCATTACTGTACGGCGAAACATCTGAATGTGCGCCAGCGGTTAATAATGAAATCCGGGTACTAAGGCTACATAGGGCAGCACTTCATTTGACTTTACAGAGCAATTGAATAACAGGGATAGCAAATTAGACCAAAGTGTTGATCGTTATTGCTGCTCTTACTTTAATATGCTGTCTGTCGTTTATTGTAATGAATGCGATGTCTAGTAGTGAATGAATGAATGAATGAATGGCTAATAGAATGAATGAAGCGACAAAGAGACCAATCAATTAAATGCACCAGAGCCTAATAATTAGAGTACAGCGCTTAACAATCAACAGTAGGCCTACATTATAATGGAACAATAACACCTCTGAATGTTGACTGCCGCCCAATCTCCAGCCATCTTTCCAGATTAGAATGACAAATAGTTAATAGAATATTTACCCCACCCTTACTCAACCTCCCCTCGAATCTCTAATCTGAAATCAATTTGCTTTTAGATTTCCCTTCCAATCAATGCTAGCATAGTTGAAGGCTCTGCACTGTCTTAGGACCCACAAACTTCTCAATAACTGCTCCAGACCTACACCCCTCTCTCTGTCTCTGTTTCTATCTCTCTCTCTACCTCTCTGTCTCTATCTCTCTCTCAACCCCTTAAACTCATCTGCACAAGTTTAAAACAAATCGATCACTCCACAAAAGACTTGGTTTCAAACTTCAAAGGAAAGTGGAATAGCAAAGAGGTTTTCCAGAAGACCATTAGGCAATCAGGAACTATTGTTACAAATCGGAAACATCACAAAACCTTAAACTCTAAAGGTCAACACCAATCCAGTTCTAATAAATTACAGTTAAATTTCTCTACTCCTTCAACAGTAAGAACCACAAAAATCATCACTTATATTATAGAGCCATTAAAAACGAAGACATTTCAAAATGGTAATCATTTATGTAGAGCAACACAAAATGTAGTGCAAGCATTCCAAGAGCACAGTTTCAACCAAACTCCACACAATCCTTGTGCTGACCACACAACGATAACGAATGTTAGATAATACGGTGTTAACGATAGATAACAATGTTAACAACTGTTAGACAACAATGGTAATGACAGCCAGATAATGTCAGAGACTGTTAGATAAGAATGATAACACCTGTTAAATGACACCTGCTAGTTAGCAAAGTTAACGAATGTTAAATGACAACTGTTAGATAACAATGATAACAACTGTTATCAACAACTCTTAGATGTCAAAGCAATTGAAGGGCATCCACAGCATCATCTTTATATATCTATCCAAAACATTTAAATATTCTAAATAAAACTGGTGAGGCTTTAATACAAAAACATCCTTAGAAGAAAGGACTCTGTTTGAAAAGAGAGCATTTCATAAACACAGATCTTTACTTCATAACAACATTTAACATTGTAATTTAATACCATATTTTATCTTTACAGCATAAATTTGGTTAGCGGGGAGAGCACCCTGATAAGTTTTCATGGTGTGGTGCTATAAAAATTTAAAAATACAGAAAAAAGTAAATCCTATACAACTGTTCAATTAATCAAATAATACAAGTGAGTACAGAGATGTTTGGAATGACATAAGAAGTCGAGAAAAACTCATAAATAAGCAGAAAATATACAGATCTGCGCTAAATCAGATCAGATCATGATTAAAAAGGTAGAAAAAGAGATTGAAACAATGCTATCTTTCATCTCCATTTGTCGACATTCATTCGCCATACCAAGTGGCGTCATCTTTTGAAAGCATCAATCGAATAAAGGTTACTAGAAACCTCCATACACAGCTAAAATAATAATCTGCAGATCACAAGTTGGCGTATCGATTGAATGCGAATTTATTAGAAAAATTCACACTCAATCATGAGAATGGCTCAACCAAAATTAACTCTCAATCAATTGAAGGTCACATCATGTGAACTTGGAGCCAGCCTTCACTAGTGAGCACTCACAGACGCGATACTCCTCTGCAGTTGACAAAGAACTGGTTTCCGTTAATGCATTACAACAACAGAAAATTCTGTGCAATAACCTTATACGTCAAAATCAGATCACTCTTATAACAGTACAAAGCAAGAACAACGTTCTGTTGGACACAAATTATCAACAGTGTTCCAAGCCAAGAGTACATCTGTAAAGGAACTCACTTGAGTATACAAATCCATTATTTCCTTTCTAGGAATATGATGAGTCAGAAGCCATACAAAGTTACACAAACTGAAATAAAATATCAGCACAAATGAAACGTTGAGAGCGGATATGAAATCTAGATCATGGAATAAATACAACAGTCGGAAAAATAAGCACAAAATAATACATTCAGTTAATACGAAGAAAACACTCGACTAGCAAGTAACGAGTTCGTAATACAGTGTTTCCCAAAGTGTATTCCGCAGAACCCAGAGATTCCATGAGGTGAAGACAAGGGTTCCACGGGGAACTTTTAGTGTGAACAAATTCTCTGTTATGATTACCTATATCGGTCAATTTCTAACATCTGTGTATAACTTTATATGACAGAGAATTCATATGTCATTGATATTTGTGTCATTATTAATCTAATCGAGGTCTAATTCGGCATTTTCAGGCGTTTGTACCTACAACAGAATAATAATGTTTAGTTTTGGACGGGGGTTCAGTCAACAATATTAAAGGCCAAAAGAACTACACGGCCAAAAAAGATTGGGAAACGCTGTCGTAATATGTTCGTGGCAAACATGATATCTTGTGAGACATTTATAGTAAACACGATTTCTTTTAAGAAATTTACAATTATAACAATATCTGTGCTGTGTACGGTAAACATGATTTCATAATGCGAGACACAGTTACACTGTGAATACATTGACGCAAAAATTGTCTGGAGAATGTAAACGTAGCCTCATGAAAAAGGAATGTCGCTGAAAGATTTGATATTTGCAGATCTTGTGTGACATGACATGATAGTTATGGTGTGATAAGTTAATAGTTTTGGAGGACATAAGTTAAGCAGAATGTCGCCTGATACAAATCCACGCTGTGATCCGATGTTGTCCGAAGTATAGACTCTGATGTGCGAGTCGTGCAAATAAGATCCTCCGCGCGAGTCCTTTGCGGCTGGCGAACTACGACGAACAAGGAATGGCCTCCGACCCTGGGGTCAAGTCGGCTAGTCAGTAAGATGTGTGGCTGTCAATGGTGGAGAGCTCGCTAAAAAGAAACACATGAACCGACGGAACACCCTTTAGTCATGCTAGAAGAGGAGCTAAATAAATCTACAGATATGATACATTGCAGTGGGTTCAACTATGAGGTTTATAATGCTGTCACACGGTCCTTAACAGGCCCCATATAAATTGCCATTCACACACATATAGAACATGGTGACTTCAAAATTCTACACAGTCATCATCTAATGTTTCTCTATCCTGTCTCAAGTCTCATCTGAAACTTAAAATGCTTTTCCAATGTGTGTGAAAATAATTGTATGAATATGCGACTTGAAGTGGGCGGATTTCAAGTGAGAAACGAATGTTAAAATACATTTTAACCATCTTAGGACGAATAATTTTCTAGTAAAAAATAAATAATCCTCAATGCGTTGTATGTGGATAGAACCAAATCATACAACTTCCACAATACAGAGAGAACGACACTGTTTTACATTACTCAACCAGGGAACCAGATGACCCATCATTAACCAGCTAGAGAACCAGATCACGGTCTAGAAATCACACAGGGAACCTGATGATCTCGGTATGAATCAACAATAGAACCAGATAGCCACTTCAATAACCAAAGCTGGACCTGCCCATCATCACCTTCTGCCAATCTTGAGGTGAATGATGAGAAAGAGAAATCCCAGCAGAATGCAGATGGAGCCAACGACGAGATAAGCGATGCCAAGGAACGGATTCTTTCCTCCGAGCCACGAAGTCGTCGTCAAAATCATTCGCTTGGCTCCGTTAAACGAAGCCGTCGGATAATCTAAAGAAAATCCAATCAACAATTTTAGCTTTTCAGCAAAGGAAGCCATTGGAGAAACAACAAAATAATATCAATAATGATAAAATAATATAAATCCTAATAAAAAAAATATCAATAATAATAATAATTAAAACAGAGAGAAAATTACTTTCCTCTACCAGCATCAATAAAAATAATATCAACAATAATAATAATAATAATAATTAAAGCAGTGTTTCAATGAAGTTGTCATTTATAGGAACAACTTACCATTGATCAAATAATCTGTGAAAGCTATAATTATGTTCAAAAACATTCCTCCAATAATTTAGTTAATCTTGGGAAATCATTCAAATAACAACGCAAATAATATATAATCCCACTTCTGAGCAAATTCTAGAATGGTTAACAATTTTCGACCACAGAAGCAAAAATCAACCAACAATCAACCAATCAGCCGATCAATCAATCAGCCAGTCAAATAAACAATCAATAAATCATTCAATAAATCAGCAATTTAATAAATCAACATCAATCAACCGATCAACCAATATATTTATCAGATAATCAAACAGGATCCCGCTGGCTTTGCGTTTTCCCTCAGGATCCACTCCGTCCCTTTCAACCATGCTGGGGTTGCGAGTGCTCCTCAATTATAACCTGAAGAGGCGCTATATAAATCTTGTCTTGTATATTGAATACTGAAAGTATTGCATTCATTAGATAGTCTCGATCAGAAGAACAAAACTGACTGTAGTCGACCAACAAAGTGTAGTTTCCAGCTGGGAGTCCGTCCTGGAAAGGTCCGGAGTGGTCGACGCGGCGGTAGAGCTTGCGGAAGGAGGGTAGAGCAGCGGTCCTCATCCAGACCATGAGGTCCTCATTCTCATATCCGTTGTTGGAGGGATTGGTTGGGTCAAGGTCGTACACCGCCCGGTTCCAGTTCGGAGGATGAAGGGTTCCATTGAATGCTACAGGACAAGGATACAGACACATCTATACACACATACACATCATAATCAAACATATATACACATGCAAAGACACATACGCATGGACCTACAGATGTATACATGTGAGTCTGACTGGTTGGGATGGATGATCCTGTATAACTCGGCTCAGATACTCAAATCGGTCGAGTATTGCAATACTCGGCATAACTCAGACAACAATGGGTTCAGATATTACTAAAAGCCGGCTTGTGAAAAAATCTGTATTTCAATGATTTACTGTTTTTGATTTTAAAAAACAACAATTGCATTTAATTATTTATCGCTCCCTAGTGTAAACTGAGCAAAACCTAAAGACTCATAAAAATTGGGCAAACTGCCAAATTAAAAATCAAGAGAATGAGACTTTTTTTAAATATTCTATACTCTGACTCGGTATCACTCACTTGTAATACTCGGTACTCTCCAGGAAATTTGACACTAGCTTCATCGCTAGTGACTGACCTTTGAAAAGCAATGTACGTAGTCATACACCCACACACGTGCACGCAAGTGTATGTAAACTCACATATACTCACATGTAAACATATATACATACATACATATAAATACATTCGACACGAAAATGGCCAACAAAAGACAAGTATCTTAACCAAACAAGTCATTTATATAGCACCTTCGTCTCACCACCATCAGGCGCTACCCAAGCAACTCACCCGCTTTTGGATTTGACTTGAATCCGTCCGGATTGCGGAACTTGGACCTGCGATCTGTTGTCCACGCAATTCCCGTCCTGAGCAACGCAACCGCCTGACGACTGTTGTTCGACAACAGGTACTCAATCGTCAGGGTATCTGACAAGAGAAATTCTGACAGTATCAGTTAGAGGGTCGGAAGGATGGCTATTTACCTCTCAATGTTTAGAACACGTAATGCAGGTTGAGCATAGGGCAGATAACATAATAATGTAAGGAAAGTAAATTAAATGCAGGCAAGTAAAATTATGGTAAATTCAGTAAAGTATTGCAAAGCAATAGAAATGCAGGTAATGAGTAGATATAGAAAGTAAAGTAAAGTACATACAGTATGCATAGAGCAAAGAATTTATTAGCTCTGATGGTTTTACCAGAGACTGCTGAAGAACTCATGGTTTTACTATTGAAGTGACTCTTAAAGAACTCATGGTTTTACAAATGAAGAAAGTCTTCAAGAATTCTTGGTTTTACCATTGAAGAAAGTCTTCAAGAACTCATGGTTTTACTATTGAAGTGACTCTTAAAGAACTCATGGTTTTACAAATGAAGAAAGTCTTCAAGAACTCATGGTTTTACCATTGAAGAAAGTCTTCAAGAACTCATGGTTTTACTATTGAAGTGACTCTTAAAGAACTCATGGTTTTACAAATGAAGAAAGTCTTCAAGAACTCATGGCTTTACCATTGAAGAGACTCTTAAAGAACTCATGGTTTTACCATTGAAGAAACTCTTAAAGAACTCATGGTTTTACCATTGAAGAGACTGTTGGCAATGGCACCACATGGTGCGTGTGGCAATCCACCACCTGCGATGGAACTGTTGACAATCCCTCGATACGGCTCACAGTCTACCGTCAGGGAGTCATACGGTACGCTGGTTCCAAGCAGTTGATTGTCATCACGCGACTTAACGTAGCGACGATGGTTCTGGTAGTAGTTCGTCAGACTGTAGTATACGAATGCATCGCCCTAAGCAACAAATCGGAATAAAACAAATATAATTACATATGATAAATAAATACCAATGTTAAAAGAAAACATTTTAAAAATATCATGTAATTGTGGATATATGAACAATAAAAAAATGCTTATTAACATTACAGAAAATTATATGATGTCAGGAAGGATAAATAAATAAGAACTCAAATATTGGTTACTATTATTTGTTTTTATTTTCTAATGTTATTGCTTTAATATGTGTTATTATTTTATTACCAAACAAGAGCCTAATCTAGTGATTATTAGGTCTAATAGAATAAAATCTGCCAACAGATCAGTATTAAGAAGATCTAATCATGGGTTGCTTCAAGTTAGTCTGTGGATCCATTTGACGTACAAATCTAGAAAATTACAGACCCTTATCAGCCGGTGAGTCGCTCCCTTAGATCTGCTGAGAGGGGGGGGGTTCCTTGTGGTTCCATTTGGTCATACATCAACTACAACATCAACTACAACATCAACTACAACATCAACTACAACATCAACTACAACATCAACTACAACATCAACTACAACATCAACTACACAAAACCGCGTGCATTCTCTGTGGTAGGCCCTAGGGATGGAATGGCTGTTCTCCGGAGTTATATCTTTTCCCAAAATCATCTATTGGTACCGAGCTATTTGTCTGGGTTGGAATTGGAAGTGCCTCTGAGTTTCTATCTTGAAAGAGGGCTATATAAATTTTAAAATGCAAGAATAAATGTGAAATTGAATGAATTATATACAATTATAGAAGTCACACAATATTATTATCAACTTATATAATTTTTAAAACTTAGTGAAGAAGATGAAGAAGAGAAACAAACAGAAAAATTCTCCTTCAGCTGAAAGTTGATTCTGCATTGACAAGTCTTTCCTGTGTTGTTCTTGAGAAAGTCAGCACATGTCTCAAAATGGGAATTCATTGGACGACAGTCCGTGTAGTCAATCGTGATCTCCTGCACCTTAAATTGTTTCAAACATCAAACATTTGCGGTAAGTTACTATGGTCGATACTGACAACATTACGGCATGGTTTAATAATCTCAAGATCATGGCTTCGGTTGAAATAGAACTGGTTCTGACTTTGAATATAAATGTCTTGGTAATGGCCTGCCCTGAACAATTTGTGGGCGGACTGCTAACACAATCGAATTTCTTGGTTATGGAGGAATTTAAACAGCTTTTGGACCGAATGAAGTTAAAGGCAGTCTCACACAGACGACGACCATCGAGTAACGAGTTGATTGTCATGGCAACGGCTTTGCAAAAGTTATAGGATTGACAGAAGAGAAGAGTTCTTACGTTGTTTGACGTCAAGAGGAGTGCCACTCCTAGCGGAATGAAAGCCACTCCTATTGCAAAGAGGAATGGAAGGACAGTTCCAGCCGTCATTATCGGTTGCCATGCCGGTAACTTCTGCTGCTTAAACTTTGTATCTGAAAGATGAAACAAACCAACAACGAAAGATATCAAAAATATTCGTACGTAATCGAACATTTAATTGGAGCTCGATGTAACCTCATCTAGCGCAGAGAGCAACAAATGGAACCATTAAATTGTCTCATTACAATTACTAGCTTGCAAGTTGTCAGCTGCAATGATCTATGTACAAATGGATGATTAGCGAATGAAATAATGGGTTAACTGTCGTAATCACGAAACTGTTTTTCAAAGTAAAACCACATCACCGGATCCAACCCTTGACACTTTCAGCGAATCATGTGCATCAAGTTACCATACGTATTCGAGGACGAGTTGTGTCATTTAGGTTGGCAAACTTGTTGCATGTGCCTTACTGTGAAAACCAATGCAATTGTATGGTAACTTTGAAGTGTGACCACAGATACACCAATCATTGTAGCATTTCAGCGCTAAGTATTTGGGTAGTACTTTAGTTGGCTAATAAGCTGTGCTAAATCTCTTTTCTAAGCTTGTTAACCTACCATGGCGTTTGCATGTGAAGCCTGTGCGTTATTGGGGATATCACTCGCAATTCGAACATGATACTCGAAAATGAATTCGAATACGTATGGTAACTTGACGCACATCAGCGGATCGGGATAGCACCAGATAATCTTTAGGGTAGAACCCGTATGCATACCGGACAAGGTTGTGTTCTCGATAAATCTACTACCCGACGTGAAGGTTAACTACAGAGAATGTGATACTCTGACATAAGTTAACTAATCGCCAGGTATTCGTAGGCTAATGACGTAAACATGGATTCAATACACTTCGTCGTATCAAACCAATGTAAATCCACTCATGGCGCTAAAAGACATGACCATCGTATAACACGAAGCATATTATGTGAATTATTCCTCACCCTTTGGTCGTTTCGTCAACGCCTTCTCTTCAACAACAGGCGTCGACATTTTCTCAATGAAATTCCAATAAATTAAAAATTGTTACGAAAACTGCATAATTTTATTCATTCAGTAAACGAAGATGGAATGCAGGTCGTGCGATATTATAAATATTTAAGCCAAGTTTCCAGTTTCACCCAACATACGCAACCTACGTGTCACCAGGATCAAATTATGGTTTACGCAACGCGGAATGGGCAGGCCAGCGTAAAGATTTGCAATATTCAGCTCAGCAGCATGTAATGCTTCTCAGAGGCGGCGTCTTGAAATTATTATAGTTGCTAATAGAGGATTGTTTCCGTAATTATTACAAGCTATTGACTTTTCATAGTATCTAGAAAGACTAGTTTTAGGTTTTGATTTTAAAAAACTAGTCTAGGAAGGTTGTTGGATTGTTTCTGGTATAACGGGAGTTCCGTTCAGTTGGACCAGCTACTTCAAACATTCTGTATTCGAATACTATTGTAGATTTGGTCTTTTGATCACAGTCTCCTGTAAAAGCTGACCGCGATCCCAATCCAAGCTTGAGTCTCGACTGAGGAGCAGCACATGGAATACTAAAATAGTATGGAGGAGCGGAACCTGACATTATTTTGAACATCAGAAGACAGATTTGAAATTGGATGATTGTTGGCAGAGACAGATTAATTAATCAAGATCAGTCTTTCTCATACGATGTCAGGTGTAATTTATACATTTGCAGAACTTCTGCATAAGACATTTGGTTTGTTATGGGTTCAATTGCCTCAATAAAAAAGCGCACAATTGTTATATTATTTTTTTCTAAATGAGAAAACATCAAATAGAACCTTTGTAATTGTTTCTGGTTATGCCCTGAAGAGGATGCAGACTTTTAATCATCAACCATCAAAGCTATTTTGCTTTACTTTCAATCATCAACCAAAATAGCTTTATTCCAAGACAAATAATTGAACACAGGCTTTTAAGTATAGTACTGCATTTGCAAATGCGTGGAACTTCTGCGGCCAAAACTTCAGCCTCTCAACGCACGGATAAATAGCTTCTGCGGCCAAATGGTCTTCGCATATATTTTGAAAAACAATTTTATTAACTCAAGAAATCAATGTTAAGAAATGATTTAATGCAGCCATGTTCATAATTTTACTATTTTAGTATAATTAGGATTAGTTACTCACAACAACTATCAATTGCTTAGTATTATCATAGAATTAATTATAATAAAATTGTAATAAAAAACACAGCCAACGACTGGATCAACAAGGATTTTGTATACAACACAACCTATTCCCAAATGTTACGTTCATGCACAAGATTTTAATACATGCCCCGAAAAAATATATCCTTAAATGTCCACATTCGTAAACTTAACTAACTCACAAAGGACTATTTACATTGCATCAGCTACTCTGATCATTAATCAACGCGGTGGTCCAAGTTCTCTATATTTTCAAACTGGACAATTGAATCTGCTCTCCAAATTGTTATCTGTGAGGAAGGCAATGGCATACCACCACACTCATCTCATCTGTGAGGCCAATGGACTTGCATCTGGACAAATAATTACTTCGATATTGGGAGTATATATCATTTACTCTTATTTCACAAGTTGCATAGTAACCAGTAAAACATTTATAAGAATTCGATGAAACTCGAGCGATTTTTAAATAGTCCAGACAATGTTTTAGCACAAGCGATTTTACAGGCATAGCAAATGCTTAATTACTTAATTATAATCATATGAAAAAATAACAGAAGTACATTGAAACGGACACCAGTTGGTTTCAATAAAGGATATACTAATCTTACTTATTTCGATGATAATAGAGACAAAATGTATGATGTTAAACTTCATTGTGGCAGCGTGAAATAACTGTTGGCAGTTTTTAGGCTAAACTGTAAAAGGTGTAATGTAATGGGACTCTGCAGTTCTGAGTAGACTGGCCCATAGCCTATGGAAAACAACTATTTAACTAAATAGGTAACTAAACAAACATATATTTTACAAGAATATCCTACATATAATCTCCGAAGCATAACAAGAAAATCGTGTGTCGTTTCAAAGGCACCAAGATTGCACCCTTTCCCGTAACATCTACTGTAAACACATCACATCTATTTACATGCAGTAAAGGCTACATCACATTTTACATGCATTTTTAACAAATCAAATCGTTTAAAGATATGTTACAATCTCATAAATGTATCCAAAACCACAACAACTGATTGAGCGGAATTTCATCATAAACAAACTCTTGAAATGCAGCCAACGGTAATAATAGTGGAAGACTTTACACAAGAGCTGAATGCAATTCACAAAGTTCATTTTTTTATTGAATTAAATACTGGTGCTACATAAATTTAAAATTGTAATATACAACTACAGTCGCAATCAAAAGCATTTCATTTCTACAAAGCTCATAAACATGACATTCTTGCACAGAAAGATAATCGAAGACTTTCTTGATTTCCAAATACAGATGCAAAAGAGAATTTCCCAAACATGATACTGCCTTCATTCTGTTTCAATTGCCCATGAACTATTGACCTGTTACAAGGTCACCAACTGAGACTCCACGAAATAACGATGTGAGATTCGTTCTAATCAAACGATAATTCTATCGAAGCAAAATATTTGCAACTGAAAAGGCCACACAAAGAGTGGATTGTTAAGTAATAAATAAATAATTGGTTTATAATAATAAAATAAATGCAACTGAAAATAATATAACAATTGGTAATTATTTAAAAATTAAAGTCTCACCCCTTAAAGAACTCTTGGCCCAATTCACCTATTCATTCAACTTTCAATTGTCAGACAATTACACGTTACTTGCCTGCGTAAAGAGGTAAAACACAATAAGCTGTGTAACAAGTTTACTCTGCTCACCCTTTAACAGTGTAAGAAAATAAATACATAGCTAAGTCAGTTATTACGTTAAAGTCGTTATGTTACTACAAATTACAAGTGCTAAGAATTCAGGGTCTCATAACTAGAACAACGCAATTGCAACAAAAGAAGAAGAAAGAAAAAAACGAGAATTTCACGCAACAAAACAGATTGCATCTACCAATCTACGATCGGATCAAATCAGATCATAGGATCACAGATGAACGAATTCAATGTTATGATCATGATTGATACTCAATTTTCCAGAATAGTATTGTCCGTCGTTTGATTGTGGCAAAATCAGAGAAAGCCCGATGCTGGTAGCGCTGAGAGGAAGGCTGCAACAGAAGGGGATTCAAAATGGTTGGGCATAGCTGTCTGGGTAGAGACCGGGCTTTCCATCTTTGACCCCGGTACACCAACCCTGGTCATCGGCATCTCGGACTTTTGTAAATACGTCCCCTGAAAAGATCAATCAACAAATCAATAAATTCAATAAATCAATAAATTCAATAAATCAATAAATTCAAAAAATCAATAAATTCAAAAAATCAGGCAATCAGTCAATCAATCAATCAATCATTCATGTAGGATATGAAAGAATTTGAGTTAAATTTCATCATTGGCATCATCTTAATGGCCACATCCCAGTCAATTACGTCATTTCACATAATCACACACACACACACACACACATATATATATATATATATATAATTTTTTTTTCTAACCGAAATGTGATACCGCACTTTGTCCAACATCTTTTGCTCCGAAGTGCACACACACACACGCGCGCTTTGACAGTGCCACAACCATATACCGCGTTATATCCGATATAAATATTATAAATATTATAATGTGAACATTAATAAAGCGCCTCTTACAGCAGGCTATTCAGAGGCGCTATCGGCTTGATGCGTCGTGAAAACGAGGGTCTTTAAGTAACGAAGGGATGCAGGTGAGATCTACTGAGGAATAATACTCCAGAATGCACGGAAAGGTCATTCCGTAGTGAGGGAACTATAACAAAATCCTGGTTCTGGGATAAAGAACAGAAGCACATATGTATAATTAGATATAATATATATATATATAAATATATATATATATATATATTATATACACAAATGCCACTATTGATCACCAAAACTATCCTTCTGATGTTGTGGATGAATTCATGTTCTATTCATACATAGTCTGTCAATCATCACTGATCTTCCATCAATAATTCAATCATCACGGGTCAATCAGTCAGTTTTCAATCAAGATAAAGCCGCAATCACTCTACACTGACTCCGTCCTTTGCGTGGCCTCTTACCTATTTTGAAGGACAGTTCGTCCTCTTCCTGGCCTTCGTAATCGTACAAGGCCTTTACTTTGACGGCGTTGTACGTGGAGGTCGAAGTGGTGGGTGGTGGCAGAGGGACGTGGTGGACGACGTTGTTGGCATTGTCCATATCTTCTACGGTAGCATCGTCGAAAGGATTCGGTTCACTGCATTCAGACAACAAAGACAACGATATAAACAACACAAATATCAATCGACCGATCAGTCTATTCACCAATCATTCAAACCATCAATCCATGAGTCAATCAATCTGTCAAACAATTAACAACTCCTTTGTTTGTTCATTTTTTCAAGAAATCAAGACTGGATAAAACAAGCAATCAATCAGTCTATTAATCAATGATTATATACATGTAAACATCAATCAATTAATCAATTAACTCCCTTTAAACATCTCTAACTCTTAGAAGGCACAAAACAGACACTTAGCCATAACAAGAAGCCATAACAATGAACTGGAGCCACCTGTGGACTGTCTCTGCGTTGTTCCAACCCTGAGCCACGAAGCCATAAGCCGGCGGTTGCTGTGCATTCGTATCAATGGCTTCGTTGTCCCAAGCGGACTGTCTCTTGGAATCCTGTGACACAGTTTGATTATTCGACGGGTGATAGTCTCCGGCGGCCGCTGCTATGGCAACCGCAACAGCGCCATTATCTCCGATAAACTTACTCCCTCTGTCCGGAAGAGATTCACCCGAAAATTCCTTCAAAGACAAGAATTTCATAAAAATCAAGAATATCCTCAATTACAATTTGGTTAAACGATTTCAACAGCATTGTAATTGTAAATCATATGATATCCCACAAGCGCTCAACATTATCACGTTTTCTCTGCAGCCATCCTCAACCAATCACAGGATAGGACTCCAATTTGCTTCAAACAATTGCTTCAAATAAATGCCAACAATATTATTTTACCATAACCCATTATTAACAATTTACCTTACCCTAATTCATTGTACTTTACCAAAAGCATCACATTGCTGGTAACAGTTGTAAGTAAACAAAGAGTGGCTTGGATTACCCACCTCGAACTGAGGCCAGACCATTGCCATGTCGATGCCATGGTTCTGTGACCACCATTTGAGGTCAGACGCTGGATCCAACTCATCCACCGTCTTATGGAACTGATCATAGGTCTCAGCCACACTACAAACCAAAGGAAAAGTCAACTCACCAACAGAATCAGAAAAATAATAAGAATTTTTATTTTTAATTTAAAAAAGAAAATAATAACAACAATAAGAAAAAAACAGAAAATCACTAAAAAAAAGAAAGAAAATAATAATACAATCAACGCTACCGCCTTGCCAAAGAAGGACTAGTCAACATTATGAGGATACAGGAATCGAACTCGGTTCCTCAGCTCAGCAGCCAGTGGGATATCCATGACTCAAAGAAACAACTGACTCAATTAATTGTTCAAACAAAACAATAAATCACAATAGATCATCCTACATTTGGTTTTTCGACAGATCCAGCGTCTCAACGAATTTGTGCAGAATATCTTTGAAGAACTCGATTCGTTTCCGGTCGAAATCCTGAGTCTTGACGAAAACGAGGGTCATCTCTTCCATGTACTTTCCGTTGAGGTTGTTCAACTCTTCCACGAGACGCGCGTATTTCTCCCGCGACAGTTCCGCTTCCTTGTGACATTTTTCCACTTTATCTTGCAACTTCCTGATCTGCCGCCCGCAACAGATGCGAAAATCAATTCAAATACTAATCGAATCTCTTGTGAAATTTATCAAGGCGATAATCTAGAATTTGAGTCGTAGTCAAGATAAAAAATATGATAGCACTAGAAGGGACCGAATAACGGCACCATAGACCACCTATCTTAGCCAAAGACCACCTATTCTTAGCCAAAGACCACCTATTCTTAGCCAAAGACCACCTATTCTTAGCCATAGACCACCTATTCTTAGCCATAGACCACCTATTCTTAGACATTGACCACCTATTCTTAGACATTGACCACTTATTCTTAGCCATTGACCACCTATTCTTAGCCATAGACCACCTATTCTTAGCCATGGACCACCTATTCTACTTAGCCATAGACTAGCGGCCTAGCTTCGTACCGAAGACGGCTAAAAGAACCGAACAGAACAGACTAGCATATCTATATGACTTTACAAACGGCAAAAGTTATAATAATAATAGCAATTAATTAATTAATTAATTAAAACATATAACCATTTATATTATTGTGAATAAAAATTAATATAATAAAAAATAGTAACAGCTTAATTAATTCACCTACAGTTAAAAGAACCGAACAGAACAGACTAGCATTTCTATATGACTTTACAAACGGCAAAAGTTATAATAATAAAATAATGATAGCAATCAATTAATTAATTAAAACATATAACCATTTATATTATTGTGAATAAAAATTCGTATAATGAAAAATAGTAACAGCTTAATTAATTCACCTACAGTTAAGAGAGAAAGAGAGAGACAGACAGACAGACAGACAGACAGACAGACAGACAGAGACAGAGACAGAGAGGCAGCCATGAATATGAAGTTTTCTTAATCCTTAAAAATCTAAAGGCCATAATATTCCTCACAGAGCCCATCATTGAAGGACATTCAGTGCCCACCTCACCTGATCCGGTGTGTGATCGGTCCTTAGACGTGCGTCCGATTCCTGGTTGATCATCATCCGGTGCTGGCGACAGGCATTCTGGTAGTCCTTCTTCGCCTTGTTCACCTTCTCTAGCTTCTTCGCCCAAGGCTTCTGAGCCTAAGGTCAAAGGTCAGACTTGGCATGAGAAATCGTGCAATTAAACAGCGCGATTGCAAAAATTTCCGTTCGGTAATTTTATAAGAAGTCATTATAAGTGATAACTTAATTATAATTGCATGCATATTAACGTCTACAGCGTCGGTGATCGTTGTACTAAACTCATGCCATAATCTGGTCAACAAACGTAAGACTTACTGATCTTGTAGACATTCAGAAGCAATTGCCTAAGTGATTTTGCTACGATTCCGAACTTTTTCAAACTACAGCAGATTTTACTTAAGAAAAAGAATCAGAAGTGAGCTACAGTAATCCAGGTATTTGGGGGCATCGACTCAATCGCCCTCTAAAGACACAAATATAGATGACGAGATGCAACTTCCTTTCTCACCCTCTGAAACTCATCCTCGAACGTCTTGGCCGGTTTACACCCTATCAACTGCTTCTTGTAGTTTTCCGCCTTCCAATCCATGACGTTAGCGCTGACGATGTTCAGCAGACGATCTTTCATGATGACGTGCGACTCTGACAGTTTCTCCGCCTCTTTTAACGAACCCTTCAGAACGTCTCGCGTCGAACCGTAAGCTGGACCTGTAATGTATTCGCGAATTTATATAGCGCATCATGTTAAGGACGTATACATGTGTAAAAAAGTGTGTAAGTATTTATGCATATATATATATATATATATATATAAGAATCTATATGGGTGCTTACTGCAGCGCCATCTGAACACCCTACAGAAATAACTCTACAAAACTTACTCTATGCCAAAGTTAATCAACAGAATTTACTCTGCCATAATTGTTCAACCGAAATCACCCAAATTGCCTAAACAGAAAATACTCTGCCATATTTGCTCAGAACCGATTTCTCTATAGAGAAATAATGGCTCTATTGATAGGCCTACATATATCCTCTATATTGTTCACATATATTATTAAATTTTCTACAGATATCACTGTATACATACATTAATTGCTCTATAGAAATCACTCTACATAAATCATTTATGATTATAAAATGTAACCACTGACTTTTATCGATGATCTCGTTCCACTTCTTTCCCCATCCCTTAATCTTCTCCGCATATTTCTTCTCTATGTCCGCTCTCTCTTGCATCAACTTCATTAGCTCATTGCAGAGAACGAGTCCATCTTCTGTTCTCTTAACTGTCCGCTTGAATCCATCCACTTCCCAGAAGCTGGAATGATGCAAAGGAGGAGTCGGATTCTCCTCAGAATTCATCTGAAAAGATCGCATTTAACTTAGCTTTGCACTGAAATTCAGAATCAATGTCCTCGCGTAATCCTCGCTTCATCATCTGACATTTCTAGAAAATGTGGGAATCTTGCATCTGTTCATTTTTATGATTATCATTTTGTCACATCATCATCATCGTCGTCGTCATCGTCGTAGCCGCTGCAACCACCGCCACCACCACTCTCATCCTCAGCATCAGCATCTCTGCATTTATTAGGCATAACTATCTAGTGATGGTGTCAACCGATGGGGAATTATATAGGCCTTTGTAGAGGTTGAGGTTCTAACCCAGGCTCTACACATAAAACCGTCCATGATATACATACATATATATATATATATATATATATATATATAGGCAAGGCAGTTCAACAAGTATGCATAGGCGGCCTATAGAAAATATGAGTTAATGCAGAATATGTAATGATGCATTAACCTAACGAGTTATGACTCTTCGACAATAAAAACTACAGAACCGGATATCACTGAAATTAAGATAGGATACTCAAGTAAGTGTGATTCCTAGACAATGATACCTAACGAGGCGTGTATATAACGAGGTACATCTCACAAGGTGTGGTAGCCTACCAAATGAGGTATGGTGCTGAATGTGATAGGTCTTCATCACTTAACATATTTAATGAGGTATGTTAAATAACAAGTCAGTAAGTTACCCAGTGAGGTACGGATAGCCTACCCTGTATCAAAATGAGGCGCGCATTCACTGAGGAGATCTACCTAGATATATGTGGTATACACTGGGATATAACACACTAAAACTGAAGACAGAATTGAATCTTAGACATTGTGTTAGAATGCTAGCACTCTGTAAATGGGTCATCATATTACTTCTTCCATTTCTTCACATTTACATTTCGTGCCGCATAAAAGTAGGTCAAAAGTAAACAGTAGCCAGTTAATTAGCCACATTTGGTAATTAGGTCACATTCAACTCCCTCAGGTGCAACCAAAAGATCGTCCATGATAATTATTCACACGGTCAGCATCTCATTAAAATGTAACTAGGTCAACGTCGGCCCATATTCATACGATGGACCGAGTCGTGTTGACTTGCGGCCTAAAAGCTAGCCTAAAACTCTGGACCAAGGACTAAATGAGGCTGAGCAAAAGTACCCGACCATATTGGGAAAGAGCGAAGCGATTAAAAACAGTTAATCCAGCAACGAATTAGTCATGCATGACGTAGGCCTTAGATTAACTAATTTTACTTCCTAACATCAAGATGTATTCGTTAACGACACGTCATGCATACATAATCACTGCGTTCCTCACATTTTTCAGAATCGCCCAGCAACGGTCAGGCTGTCCACCCCTGGGGTAACCTATGCCTACAACCCTCGTGAAGTGGGACGTAGGGGGTCTCTAAACGCGACCACCCTCTTCACCCGCTGTTTCCACGACCGCTGTAAACTATGAAAACAAGCAACGGATGACTCAGAGTTTCAAACACCGAACCTCCAATGATCCAAAAAACACTCTTCTGATTATACGACACTCGAAAGTTTGGAAATCTTTCAGCGCTTGCCCAGGTGGGCGGGCAGATGAGAAGGCTATAAATAGACGGTACTTTGTTGCTAAGGATGACCGCGGTAGCACGCTAAATATTATACGAACAGCTATCCCATAGCGGTTCTTCTATTTGCAAGCGTAGGCGTGAACTCGAAATGTCTGCACCGCACAGTTTTGAAACCTTTACAGCGAAGCGCAGCTAAGGCACCAGCTTATTGACGAGCGTTGCATACGGCCACATTGCTTCAGTGAGATCATAATCCTCGCGTTGTCAATCGGTTGGTTGGTTAGATTTTGGCG
>OY365816.1:29237420-29352126 GCA_959347315.1 Bimastos eiseni
CAATTCAATCCCTGACTATATACATTTCACACTTAGACTATACACAGAGGCCTATATTACGATCAAATTATGTATATGCCTAAGAATTTCTTTATGTGATGAAAAATTTACGCTTAAGAACTTATAATTATGAGTAAATTGCAACTTACGCACAAATTGCTCCTTGTAAGGTACGAACTGCACCTTCAAACACTACAAAGCCACGATTCTCACTATTTTTATTCACCCACTGAGCGCCTCAGAATAAGTTTCCTGAAGAGGCGCTATTTAAATTGCATTGATTGGCTGATTGCGCATGGCAATATGAGGTTATCTGTTTATTTCAACTGGTTTTTTACTTTCAGTTACTATGGACCGGAGGAGTGTCTCTACATGACATACAAAGAGGGCAACGACGAAACCAGGTCAGTTCTAAAACCCATCGTCGTCACTTCCTTAATCTGCTATTGTTTAAAATCTTCTCTTGTTTTCTATTGTCTTCTTTGAAAAATGTAGGCCTATGTTTTTTGCGCGGCAGCTTTTTTTGGCATTCAGTTAAATTCTCCGAGAAAATGCTAAAGTGGGTGATTGATTGGTGCAGACCCCAACAACAACAATAATGGCGCAACAAGAACAAAACATTCTGAGCTGCCCCAAAACGACAATAAAGACGATATAATAAATTATCTGGAGTTCTGTGCGAGAATGTAAAATGTCCGCCAAAGACAGATTGGGTAAATTTCTAGGAAACAAGCTCCTTGATAGTCTGTGTGATCCTTATATGCCACGGTGTGGCATGAACTTTTGTATAATATTACACTGACAATTAACAAACAGCATCATTTATCAACTACTAGCACAGGCCTACGTAAGCTTACTATTGCTGCTGCAACAACTGCATCGAATAATAGTAATAAATTAATAACAATGATATTACTATTATTTTTTATTGTATAATGAGTGCTGTTATGGTCAATATAAATAGATAAAATAATTTAAATAGATATGATGATAATTATGTGATTGTTTTCTTACTAGGTTTCTGAAATGGGACGATGCCCCTTGTGACCTGAACAGCATCGGAAGCATCAAAAGCGTCTGCGAAGTTGAACTCATCTAAAAGTCGCTAGATGACGATACATCACTGCATTAACCTTAAAGCGTTTATTTGAGTATTCGCTAGGTAGTCCAATGACTATTGTGCTTTGGATTACCAATTAATAAACAGATGCCGTTTAAAATATTATATTCAGTTCGTGCTGTTGTTGTTGTCCTAATTTTAACATTAACAAAGGAGAATAATTGGAAGTGATGGTATTTGAGAAAATGAAGACTTTAGTTTCGAATATGAATCCTGTTTTAGCTAAGAATTCGACCATAACTTCCGGTTGATTTCGGGGGTGAGTTAAACTACTTAAAACTTTTTGATCTGTTTTTTAATAAATGACATTGCGTTAACATATTCTGGTGTTATCTGTTGAAACTATTTGCATTTAATTATATTGCTCATTGTTTACATTACGGCCAATCAACTTCTTGGGTATTGCCAGGGTTGTCCCTCCTGCCAATTTGATGTAGCTCTTCTGGTTGGATAAGTTTTCTGCGATCGAAACTTTGGTCGCAATATAAACGAAAAGTTTACTTCTGCGGTCGGAACATGTACAAGCCTCTGCAGGTGAAGATCTTTGCGCACAAGCAACTTCGGCGCATGCGCACTGTTAAAGACCTAAATTGTTTTAATATGAGTTGTGAGAGTCGATTATGGTCGGGTTATGCGTCGTTAGGGTCGTTTAGAGTCAGGGTTATGATTTGTGTCGTTTTTAGGCATTTGCCTCAATTTGCGAAGAACCTTCGGCCTCAGAGGTTATTTTTCCGTGCCGAATATTGCACTACGCCTCCCGTATACTCATTCCCTGTGTTACAAGTTCAATATTGAAACCGCAAGCTTGCATATAATTTCTTAAACACTATTCTAACGTTTGGCGCAGGGCACCCGCTAATTGTCGAGCAATGCGTCATGCCATGTGGAATTTTTAGAGAGAGATGTTTGTTTGGGTTAGGGTTAGGGTTGTCAGAGAGAGGCGATATGGTTTATAATTAACATAACTGGTGAATTAGAGGTGAGACATCAACTTTAAATGGGTTGATAGGCAGAGGGGCTTTAGGCCACTGACTCTGAATCCACACAGTGATATCGTTTGCTGTTATTGGTTACCTAGATCTCCAAACAGTTAATATAGAGCCTTTTTAGTACCTCATGTAATGCTGGTATATTTGCAGTGATGAAAAGTTAACTTGTTTTGCAGTTCCTCTTGAACCGACGATGTCGCTCCTTCGTAGGACGTTACATTGCCTGTTTGTACAGCAACGGTTGCTATGCCGCTTGACGACTGAACCGTTTCCCTGCCGACCTCTGTCAGTTGTCCATCAATGGACCGGTTTCCTAAGCAACAACGGTAGACGTGCAGCGTTCTCTGCTCGTTTCTATGGTTACCGTTGGTTAGCTTCTGCAGCCAAATCACCAGCAACATGTGAGTTGAAAGAAAACAAGACGGTAGATAATGAGGAGATTGCGTTTGACTGGGAGTATATCTGCGATCCCAGAAACACTGAAGAAATAAGACAGAACATTTTCAACAGAAAAGGAGTCGGCGACATAGATCTCGTGGCAAGTATACACCGTTTTCTTAAGTAGGAACTTGATTAGTTACTATGTCTTGCCTGTTAGCAGATAAGGCAAACTTTTAAGAGATTCTGTTTACGCGTGTTATAATTTATGCATCAATATGTGTTCTGTGACGTTTTAGAAATACGCATCAAAACAATGTGCTGATGGTTGTGTTAACAGAAATAAGAAATTCTGCTCTAAACTTTTCTTACCTTTTGCAACTTGTTTGTGATGATGGTTAAGCTCATGGGACAGAAATCTGTAATAATCTTTCATTGGAGTTGAACTTCGATTAGCAATCTATGGACGAGATTTCCAATGTATCAACCATATTGACTTTTGGCTTACAACTGTAAATAAGCTGGTTCCCGCAACTTCGCTTTTGTAGAAGTGTTGAGATTATTACGATTACAGTGTTGCTTTTATTTATTTTAGGTGGACTTATGGAGGAAGTTGGAAACGATAAAATCTCAGGATTTGGAAGTGAGTTTTACCATTAATTCTACTGTTGTTTTATTGGATTTGTTTAGATATGTGTGTCTTCCCAATTTATATCAGAGCAAAGGACGGTTATCAGAATTCATTAATTCTTTCATGACCATGACTTATATAGCACCGCTTCTACTTAGAGGTGTTCCTGACTCCAACATTACTAAACAGAATTTTCTGCAAGAACATTTTAATCAGAACTATCTAAATTGGGTTTGCAAAACTTGACCTTTGATCTTCTGTTACCCATCCTAGGCTGAATAATAACCTAATACATGCCAATATTGTCTTCAATGTGCAATGAGCAAAGGGTTTAATGACTAATTTATCTTATTTAAAATTAAATTCTGTTTGTTTTATTTAAATTCTTTAATAGATATTCTGTTCGTTAGCTGTTTATGATTTTATGTTTTAGTTGGTGTCGTCAGAATATAAGGCCACTATAAAATCTTTGATCAAAGCCGCCTTCGATCTTCCTAATCGATCTCATCCAGATGTTGTAAGATTTGTATTTTTTTCTGCCATTCATAAAACGAATCTGCATGCTAATGCAATTTTCAAAATTGATTTTTTATTAATCAATTGCATTTGCAGCTTTTTAAATGAATATTAAACGATAATCAGTTTAAAAATAGATATGTGTAACTTTAAATTGACTGATTCTTAGTTTACCAATAAGGAATAATTGTATTTATTTAGAGACAATATTTTCAGTTTGGTTCATCAGAAATGAATCTTAGAGTTTCTGGATGTTGAGTGAATTCTTTGCTATTTTGTTTTTGTAGCCAATTGGTGATGAGTCAAAATCAATCGAGGTGGCACTTTATGGCAAGCAAAGAGGTAAGCAATGCATTGGTGGTGGTTTTGATTCAGGTGGCGATGGTGGTAGTGGTACGATAGTGTGGATTGTTTTTGTCATTGTATGCAGTGGTATTTTGGTGGATGGTGGGGCTAGTGTGGTGTTGTAGTAATATTGGTTGTTTTAGTTGAGATTGTGATGTTTTTGGTGGTGAGGGGTTTATGAAGGCTGAGAGAATGGTCTATTGTATTGTGTCTTGTTAAGTTTTTACGATTCCTTGTAGAGTTTTCTTTTGAGCCGAAGCCAGCCGAACATTTGGCTGAGGGATTTGGAATTCTTCGAACACAGTAAGTTTATCTTTATCTAACATTCTATTTGAATTCCCTGTTTTGTAACTATATTGGCTTCTTAATCATCCAGGTATCGACTGCATTTCAAGTGTTTCCTCCTCCTCCTCTTCCTTCTCCTCCTCCTCTTCCCCTGAGACAGTTACTGTTTAATGACGTTGAGGAGCAAGTCACTCACTCGCTATTACTCATCCTTCCGAATGATGCAGGATCACTAGATAGTAGTGCTTCATAAATATGCATACTAATATTATTATAATTAACACTGGTACAGTGGTTATGCCAAATGTGAGTGCTAATCAACTGGTGACTTGTGATATGAATGTTTGAAAGGGATGTTGGATTGGCGACCGGACCTCGAACCTATTACTTCAAGAACGATCTCGCGAGGTTGGAGGAAGCCCTCGTCTCCTATGCGCTTGATGTTCTATCCCTAGAGGTCAGAGCTTTAGGCGGGCTTTGAATTGGAGCCGAGTATAACAGTTGAGAATGTTCCAATACAGTGATGTTACATTTTATTAACATCACACATCTTTACAGTTTACGTATAATTATGCATTTTTACATTTTATGTAGAATTACGCATATTTACATTTTTATATAAAGTTACAATGGTTAGATTTTATGTAGCATAATAATTTAACTTTGATGTGACTATCTGTATTGTAAACAGAAGTGTTTGGTTCAATCAACCAATACCATGTCAACTGGTGCTGTATGAATTTATCAGTTACATTATGTGATTACAATTTCTTTACCTGTTTAGGGATTCTCGCTCATCTCTGTTCCAGATCTTGTTTCCACCGACGTCATTGTAAGTCTCCTGATCTGATCTAAGAATCTTGTGATATTTATTTATACATTTAAAATTTATATATTTAAAATTTATATATTTAAATATATATATTTCAAATTTATATATTTCAAATTTATATCTTTCAAATTTATATCTTTCAAATTGTCTTTAGAAAAATTGAATGGCACATTGAGTTTAACTAGAACCATTCATATTTTATTAGCCAAGTTAACTTTAAGTTTGAGGCTTAAAGAGGTTTATTTTCAATAATAACCTTTTCTCTTAATTCTTTCAATTGCTTTGTATTTATCAGTTGTCCAATTGTAATGTTTAATTTAAATTCGTAATTTTAATGATTCTGTAGAATGTCTTCGATATATTTGATAGATTTGGTATATAGTGTCGTGCTTATGTGCACAGAGGTACTTAAAACTCCTAGATAGAGAGCTCAGAGGTTCAAATCATGCCTCGGCCGAAATAAGTGTTCCGCCAGTACCTTTAGCTACTCGTATATCGGCTATGATGAGTTTACTGACTGTGCGCTGTCAGTGGGAAGATGGAATGGCATGGGAGACGATTGACCACCCACCCTCATATGCCGAGGCTAAGAAAACAAAGTCGCTATGGCTTGATACCCTCTGGCTGTCTTAATTCGTTGCTCTTGTTAGTTTTGGTAAAATGTTGGTTTTGATTAAAACAAAGGAATTGGTTTTACCATTTCTGATTTAAAGGTGGCTTCTATGCTTTCAGGAAGGCTGTGGATTCAAAACGACTGGAATTCGAACCCAGGTTTACAAGCTGAAGAAGGAGAAGAATGGGGATGTCTGCCTGGCTGGAACTGGGGAAATTCCAATTGCAGGTATTTCCTATTTCAGTAGTCTATGAAGCTACACCGAATGCTTTGGGTATTATTAGGTTGCTCTTTTCCAGGGTAAATGGTTGTGGAGAGAGTTGAATGGTACAAGGATCAGATGGATGCGGGTTTGATACCTGCTTGCCTCATAAGGGTGACTCATTCTTTCACCCATAAGGGCGAGGGTATAGTGAAGAGATGGGCGCCTTGTATGGCTGTCTTACAGTTGAATTCGACTCCTCTTTTACTATTATGTAATGTAATCTTACTGTGTTCTTGTCAGTCTGAACGATAAAATGAAAATTATTATTGATATGAAATTGAGTGGTTTCTCTGTTTTGACGTGTCTCTTCTGATGCTTCGGTATATAACATTGTCTTGAATTGTGTTGTTAGTTGATTCTCTGATTTTCTTTTGTCTCTTTTCCTTAGGCTACTTCAAAAATAATTTGTTGAAGTTGAACGATTTGCCAAAGAGGTAAATATCTCAAAAGAAACAAATTATATACTTAGATGCATACATATATATATATACATATCTAATATTATATATATATGTATATATAATATATATAATATAATATATATATATATATATACATACATATATATATATATATATTATATATATATCCACTGTTGTGTGTATGTATAATCTTTGGTTGAGTGATTTTTGATTGGTTTTGTTGTTTCTTCTGTTAAGGATGTGCACAGTTAGTCGATGCTTTCGAGCGGAAACATCTGACATAGAAAGGGAACGCGGTCTATATCGCGTCCACCAGTTCACAAAGGTAACTCAACTGAAGGTAACACAGCTACACGTAACAAATTTCAAGGTAACATACCTGAATGTAATACATCTAAAGGTAATACACCTGAAGATAACATGCCTACTGGTAGCACAGTTGAAGTTAATACACCTAGAGGTAACACAACTATAGCTAATGCCCATTAAGGTAACGTAAATAAAAGTTATGCATCTATAGTAACACATCTGATGGTAGCACACCTAAGGATTGATATAGCTAGCACAATGAAGGTAACGCAACTGAGGGTAACACACCTGAAGGTAGCACGACTAAAGGTAATACGAATGAAGGCAGTATTTCCATATGGTAAAAAAATACCATTTAACATTTACACTTTTTACTTGAGTCGGTACCTATGCATGTAGCATTATGTATGTTCTAGTATGTTTGTCTGTATGCCTGTATTTATGCATGTATGTGTGTGTGTGTGTATGCCTGTACGTATCTGGCTATTTATAGATTATCATTATTTTCCTTTTGGAGAAACCTACAATAGTTCTAAGAATAGTATTCATTGTGCACCATTTTTATAATTTCTGTGTCAGTAATAATAATAATGATAATTGAGAAAATAATACTATTTATAATAATAATTATGACGATGATTATAATGGCAATAATAATAATGAAAATTAGAAGTAATTACTATTCAAATAGTGATGATCTGCCTATTTAAGACAGTGTTTTTTTATGGAGTGATGCTGGTGCTATATAAATTTCTGCATGTATTGCGTCATTCTCAGGTGGAGATGTTCGGTGTAACAGAAAACGATACTGGAGAGGAAAGCGATCATCTGCTGCAGAAGATACTTGGCATCCAACAGACTATTTTCAATGGCCTTGGCCTTCAATTCAGGTTTCAACCGTTCCTCAATCAATCAATCAATCAATTAATCAATCGATGTGAACTTAACGTAGCATCTCTTTAAAATATCTACTCAGAGGCGCTCTCTGTCTGACTTACGCTGGAAAAACGGATTTCAAAGAAAAGTGGAATTCAGGCAAAGAATTTCTAGGCAGGAGGCATAGCACTTGTGGTGTCCTTTCCAGATGGGTGGTCTGACCACTGAGAAGGCTCCATGTTGCATTGTAGTGGTGTGAGTGAGAGGGACGACCAGGTCCTCATAGGCAGCAGAACGGATTTGTCGTCTGTCACTAGTGGCCTCAAGGAGCGATCAATGTCTAATAGTTTTATCAGATGTACGTCTATACTACATGAATTCTGTTATGAGACAGGACTCTCAGGATATTTATCCAAAATTGTCTACTTTCTTACGAGATAGTCCTCGTCTTTTAGTGGGTCCTTCTTTATGGTTTTGATCTTAGAAATTCTGAATTTTTTAATTTCAGTGTTTGATTAGAGTTAGGCTGTGTAAGTTGAGAAGGTGTAGTTCTCTGATTATCTTATCTAATCTGTTTAATCAAATCTGGTTCTTCAATCAAATTAGTTACTTTTTCTTGTACTTTTCAGTCTTAGTGCTTTTGACAAAGGTGCTAAAGAGGAACTCAGGAATTGTCGGCTGTGGTTGTGGCATCTGATAACTTTTTGTTGTTTCTTTTCATCCAGAACACTGAACATGCCAAGTCAAGAGCTCGGCGCTCCTGCTGTTCGGAAATTCGACATGGAGACGTGGTTACCTGCCCGGAAGTTCTGGGGAGAGGTATGGGACCGAAAGTCACATTGATCAGTGACCGGTTTTTGTTTTGGATCTTGTTGAGGCTTGAACCATTTACCGGTTGAGCTGAAACTTACTTTATGTTTCAGGTGAAAGGTACTTTGTTGTTGGGAAAGGACTTCTGTGAGAAAAGCAGTTGATATAGGGACCTTTTAACGCTAGGAGGGAGCTCCATTTGTGACTGCACATGGATTCAGCTCCGTTCTTTATTGGTGGTTTGCGGTCTTTTCCTTTTCGACTGCGTCGGTTTTTTAGCGCCGTTGACGTGGTATGGCGGCGTTTACAGTGCATTATATATCGTCGTAATTATTATTATTATTATTATTATTAACATAATATTTGTATGTATTGTTGTAGTGCCTAAAGATGAGAATTGCCCCCGTTTTAATTTTGTTGAATGAAAACTCCAAAGATAAGCATTGAGATTTAAAATAACTACTCCACATTTATTGACTTTAATTTCGTAGATTTCGAGCGCCTCCAACTGCACGGATTATCAAAGTCGAAGGCTTGGCATCCAATACAAGAACGGCAGCGGAAAGAGAAAATACTGCCACACGGTTTGTGTCGCGAATATGTCCAGGAGTAGGATTGCTGGAATGGATTGTTTGAGGGTCATACAAATCTGGGATTGTGTGATAAACAATTATTCTGTTGTTGATTTACGATGTTCGAGTTTTGTATTTTAAAGTTACTGACAATTTGTCTGCCAGTAATTGCAGCTATTCATTGATAAATGAAAGCATTTTACAGGTGCTATATAAGAAAAATGTTATTTAACGTTTTGGTGCATTATGTGGTGCCACCAGTTCATGCCGAGATGAATAGATGTTTAGATGGTGATGTTTGTTGTCCTAGGTTAATGGAACTGCATGTGCTGTTCCACGTCTGATCATATCCATCTTGGAAAACAACCAGAATCAGGTGAGTTCAGTCTAAATCTTCAAGTGGTACAGTGGTGTGCTGGAATAACAACATATCATTGAAATGTTCTTTGACATATTGAATTACCAGTTCATGCTGATTTCTTGACTACTGTTACCCCAAGCGATCTTTTAACACAGAATGGTTCTGAAGAATATGATTGGTGAAATCTTACTGTGTTCGTGTCAAGTAATTTGGTGGGTGTAAATATTCTACCTAGACTTTTGAAAGTCAATCTGTGGTGGGAATAGAATGTCATCATAGCTATGCTAACTGAAACGTTTTATTAAATAATATACTCGAATTTCTACTAAAAAAAATCGATATCTTGCATGATAAAGATTAGTGAGATCAGGAGAAACTTTTGTTTTTGGTTTTTGTAGGATGGTTCGGTCACTATTCCACCAAAGTTGCGACCTTATTTGGACAATTTAGAGGTGTTGAAAAAGCGAAGTTCTGTAGATTGCTTATATCCGATGAGACAGTATCACCCAAGACGACAGCCTAACCAACGATGATACAATGTCTGCTTTAGGAATCTTTGGAAGATTACTAAGGATTTTAAAAATCTTTATGTGAATGGGTCAACATTTACAGAGACCGTTCGATTAAGCCAGAAAGGGTCCGGTCCTTGAACAGGTGCGACGAAGTTTACAATCGCGTGATGCAGCTCTGTGTTGACTGAAGGAGAATCAGGGGAGGATAAATTTTAATGGAGATTTATTTAACGTTTGATGCAACCGATATAGGTTATGATGAGTTTGTTGTACCCATCGTTTTACCATTAAGATAAATTATACCGTGTTGAGAATTATGCTGTGTAGAATGTTTGTTTAACAAATCTAGAACACCAGTGAGTTGGAACTGGTTGACACCACACTAAGCGAGTTACGAGTTTTTATTTAAGACATTTTCTCATCTGTGTACAATAAAGCGTTTGAAGTGTTTGTTCAGCTCTTTTGACTACTCAGCAAGTGTTCAAAAGCAATAAATTTGCTGCATCTACAATTTCGATTACCTACAAAACCAGGGCTTGAAGTGGGACGGTATAAAACGGTATCGGCACTTCTTCTGGCCGACCGACTGCAAGCATGCCGGTACTTTTACAGACCCCCTCATCTGGAGAAGACCCCCCTCATCTGGAGAAGGGAGAAGGGGAATGGTTCTAGTATCTATACCAGCACCTCTATTTTCCCACTTCAAGCCTGCCTACAAGCAGCTACTTGACAGTCAAGTCCATTTTCTAATAGCAGTTAAATCTGTGATGTTGAATGACTTAGTTTTCTAGAGTTTACGCTTTCAACGTTATCACATATTCGGGGTAGACCTGCATGTCCTTGAAAACGACGTACATATTTGGATTTGTCATTTTATCGACTACTGAGTCGTATCTGAGTTCGTGTGTCCTCATCGGGGGTTCCTTGAGTCCCTTTTGACCCGCGATGAAGTGACCGGTGAGGACACGACATTGGAAGATGTACTTCTGTGCTTTTACATCCGGTGGAGAGTAGGAGGAGGAGGCGGAGTAGCCGAAGGATGTGGCGAAGTAGACACCATCACCATACGCAGTTGCTGAAAGAGGAAAATGTCGTTTCAGATGACAATCTCTGCAATCATTCAAATAAGTTGATATCCGACACAGCCCTACTCCCCACTGGAGCTCCTCACTGGAGCCCTACTCCCCACTGAAGCTCCCCACTAGAGCCCTACTCCCCACTGGATTTCAGTGTTGCAGTGACTGATAGTGGCATAATTATAACCATAAACAAAAGAGCTCTATGGAATTCATTATATTAGGTTTCAGACCTAAGGCTACTTTCCTTTCATCTGGACGTCTCCAAAGAGTTGCTGACTGGCTGTGTTTATCACTGAAGCAATTGATGCCTTGAACATTCGGACGGAAGAATAAATGCAGTGCAATAATAATAACGACAATTTATATGGCGCCGTAATACGGCCATTCCGCTACATGGGCGCCTCACAAGCTTCCACTAGAGGCAGAGGAGTCCCTTAAACCTAGGGGAGCAGCCACGGGAACGAAGTGCTACCAACTTCATATCTCATCTTCCTATTTACCGTTTGGGGTTTATAGATACCACTACAGTTGATGGATGGCTATGGAGTGCAGTTGGAGCAGAAATCTCGAACTAAATATCTTCCCTGGTTAGGATTTGAACCCCAGACTTCTCGTCTAACCAGTAACCACTACCATTGTGCACAACTTGAACTTTAGGTTAACTAGTATCCTGACTCCTTTCACCAGCTTTCATGCATTTAGCTATCCCTAACATCTAGTCTCTGACTTTGTGTGTGTTGCTGGCTAAGCTAAGCCGTCTGTTATCTTTTATTATCATTTATCTCTAGAGCTTTGCATACTGTTCTCTCTAAGTCCTGTTTTAATGCAGCCTATTAGCGTTACATAGGAGTCCATAGCTAGCGGGATCATACGCACTATTTATACCTAAAGTTTGTTTGTTATATTCTGTGTATATTTTCTTTTGCATAAGTGTTCTAACTGTTCTTTGTATTTTATGAACAAAGATGGTTCATGATTAACAATACAACAGATGACGTTACAGTTTTATTGATGCTCTAGTGTGATTCGAAACTAAAGTGAGTTAATTCGAGCAGAATATGGAAGGTTATTGAAGGTCACAAGAAGACAGACCGTTCTTTCCGCAGTAGCTTCGGTTGAATCCACCTCTGTAGATGTTTCCAAGGACAGAGACATCTGTTCCATGCCAGAGCATCCGCTCGCTCTGGAAGCCCTGTCCGTATTCTCTGTCCATTTCCGATTTACAAGACTTATAGATGTTATACAATGGATAGTTCTCTATGCGGTTTATCTGGAAAAGTAAACAATAATCGTAATTGTCGTAATCCCTAAACTTCTAAAATTAGTCTTGAAAACCAAGCGCAGGGCACCAGCTTATTCACTGGCGCTGATAATTAATTGCGAGGGGAAACCATATTATTCTTCAGCATTAAAATGTTACTACTCCAAAACTGTAGAACAATTTTAAACACTGATTCATTAAAAAATACATTGAAATCACGCTTTTTGTACATTGACTAATTCTTAAGAATGAAGATCTAAAATGATTTCATTGGTATATAATAATGTGCTTTCGCTTGCTTTAGGAAACAACACCTAGGGATATTTGTGAGCACCTGCCTATAATTGATATAAACTAGTTTTTCAAAACAACGCTTGGTTAACGTAAAGAGGTCAGTTGGAATTGTTATGAAATTAGAACATAATTTAATAACCTCTAAGACTTTGCTCGTCCAGGCAGATCCACCATTGTTTGTCATGTTCTGAATGACCGCCTGATATTCCGGATCTGAACTTTGTAGTTTGTGTCTCTTCGACGGAATTCCTGCCTCCGGTGGATTCCATTTCGCAGTCGTTAGGTCTTGTGCTACAATATAAAACTAATTTCTAAAGCGCCACTCTATAGCTATGCACAGGGCACCAGTTTATTCACGAGGGCTGCGTCAAGTCATCTTGTCGTCCTTCGAAGGAGGTCCGAGAAAGGGAATCATTCGAAGAGGACGTGGGTGATAAACACAAAGAACAAATTCCACGAGTTTACATTTTTGTGGAACACACCGCGTGAATGAATCGTAACATTTAGCCAAGTTGCAAGCAATCATCGACTGATGCCTTGTGCATTAATATAGTGGTGCTATAGAAGTTATTATAATCGATTAAATAAAGAAATCCGTTTTAAACTGTTCAGATAAAGTAGTTCAAAGCAAAGAGCTTACAGTTGCTTAAAGACCCGCATGATTGGGAACTGGTGATGGAAGTTGTTACGTTCGTCGTTGTGTTAGTTTGAGTTGGAAGGGAATGCCCCATTTGGCTGAAGACCAACTGTTGCAGAAGAGATTGAACTGAAAATACATTTTCACAAGAACATTATTGTGGATTTCAGAATAACTGCTTTGTAAATTCTTAATTAGGCCTACTCTATGCAAATTATTAAAATTATTATCATCATCATCATCGTCGTCGTCGTCGTCGACGTCGCCACCCATCGCTGTCGTCATCGCCCATCGCCATCGACGTCATTATCATTATCATCATCAACATCATCATCATCATCATCTACATGTATAAAACAGCACTAATCCTGTCAAATGATCAGACATCAATCCATGGAGCTGGACAACTGTGAGTAAAGTACTTTCTTCCAAATAGTAAGCATGCCAACCGTCTTGGGAGAATAATTGAACCGATGGATGCTCTTCACCTCACAAGGAAATCGCTCGAAACAATTGGCAACTGTCTACCACAGTAGTTAAATTCATTATGTACAACTTAAATAGTCTTGTGTTAGACAGTGTCAGTCTCAAGCCTGAATACTGCAGGATGGCGACGCTAACGATCTTTGTTATATTCCTCAGAGTCGTTAAAATGCAACTAGGGCAACTACTACTAGTTCTGTACTGATTATTTAAAAAAATCATAAGCTGAAGTTTTCTAGAATGTAGAAAAAGAGCTTTTCCTCATTAATATGCAAACATTTTCCTTCTAAAAGCACTTTTGTGCTGTTATACTATCTATCAAAATTCTTTTTTAGTTTATAATGTAGGCTGCCAAATATTGTGATGCAAAAACCTGCGATGGAGTTTTCAGTGTTAAGACATAAAATTGTTTTTCCAGAGACTGACTTCAACTGTTACCTTGGTTGAGGTCAATCGATGGGAATGGTGATCCTGTTTGGGTTGGACCTGGTTGAAACGGAGGCGCCGGTGGATGAATTTGAGTTCCATGTGGATGACGACCACCTCCTCCTCCTCCTCTGCGCTTGTGGTGGCCACGGTGATGTGGTTGGTGAGGTGCATTCAAGGGGGCTGTGCTCATTATTGCATGCGAAGAAGTCTGGATCGTCTGTGGGCCAGTCTGAGGTGGTTGGGAGCTCTGAACTGGCTGTGAAACAGTCTGAACCGTCTGTGGGCCAGTTTGAGGTGGCTGGGAGCCCTGAACTGGCTGTGAAACAGTTTGAACTGCCTGGGAGCCAGTCTGAGGTGGCTGGTAGCCCTGAACTGGCTGTGAAACAGTTTGAACTGCCTGGGAACCAGTCTGAGGAGGTTGGGAGTTCTGGGGATATTGGCCTGGATTTGATGGATACGTTGGATATTGGGTAGAGGTGGGTGGATATCCAGGATATTGGGTAGGGATTTGAGGATACACGGGATATTGGGTAGGAGTTTGTGGATATGCTGGGTTTTGGGTGGAGGCTTGTGGATGTGTGGGATACTGGGAAGGAGTTTGTGGATATCCAGGATATTGGGTAGGCGTTGGTGGACATCCAGGATATTGGGTTGGAGTTTGTGGATACCCAGGATATTGGGTGGGAGCTTGTGGATGTCCAGGATATTGGGCAGAAGCGTTTGGATATGCTGGATACTGGGTAGGAGTTTGTGGGTATCCGGGATACTGGGTAGGAGTGTGTGAAGGTGGAGGTGGATACGCCTGGATTTCATTCATCATGTGGAAGTTGTGCGTGCCCTTTAATTTGCATTGTGTGCAAAGGTCATAGTCTGGACAGAAAATACATTTGTGTCGAACGCCACAAATTGGTCCATTGCAACCATCGCAAATGACTCCCACGTGCTCATCTACAAAATCCATAGACACCAGATGTAATTACTACCATAGACAAAAATGCAAAGTGATAATGATGGTCATGGTGTTATTCGTTTAGGTCTACTAAGAAAGAAAACGATCTGACAAAAAGACGCTGAAATGCTAACATGAGCGACAGTGAACAATAGAATTAGCTAGAATTAATAACAAACTAGTAAATGTTTTTGCATAACGATCCTGGGATAAATTGAGAGTCGTCTTTGGATGATAGTATATGGTTTATATGGTTTATATGGTTTATATGGTTTATATGGTTGTGCGCTCTATGTCTCAACTGGTGAATTGAAGTTTTCCATTAAAGCCACTGGGACACAAATCTTGGAATGTTCTACCTTTAGGAATCAGAAACTCTTCAAATAATGGTCGATTTAAGAGTGATTTCCAATATTTCATCCTAAATGCTACCTCCTAATCTCTTAGTCTGGAGCGTTATTTATCATATTAAGGTTATCTCCTTGGATACTGCAGCTTGACGTTTGAAAATACTTTGCTAAAACACTTAGTTAAGATTTTGTTAACTTGTGCTCTACAGAATGTTATTTGAAAGAGTCAATGCATCAGGAACTAGGCCACGTGTTAATCGACGAATTAACCGTTAACGACGATGCACTCTAAATATACATATACATCTATACATCTGCATGTATAGAGTCTATTAAGCTACCTTCGACTAAGATTATATTCACATGTTGAACTTAAGGGGTTCCTACTTAACGGGGATTAATCCTCGGTTGTCCATTATCCTTAAAAAATTAGATGTTTGATCTGATATGAAGGATACGTAAATAGTAGTTAAATGATCTGTTTTTGTTCTAAATTTAACTTGATGATTTAGATTAACTTATTTTGATTTAGATTTGATTTGAGTGGGGACGAAGTGGAGGTAGGATTTGGCGAAGAACATGCTTGAGGTTATGCAAAATGGAGAAAAGAAGTTAGGCATCAATGAAAATAAGAATGATTGTAATAGTGAAGATGATAATTTTTCAATAATATTAGCTTACTGTAATTATGGAGTACTAAGATGCGGAGTAGAGAGGATACCTAATGCATAGGATGTGAAGAATATAGAATGCACGTGAAAGTAGGACTATGGTAAATATACAGGGTTTGGATCGAGAGTGCGAGCCAGCTAGGGGAAGAGGAGGAATCAGGGTAGGATTTGTGAAAAAGCAGTGTGTTCAGTTTTGAGTGGAAAACCTAGTGAGATAGCAAGAGGTGAGGCTTTGGTGAGTTCGTAGGATGGATTGATATCTGTCTTAATGTTATAGGGAGTTTGTTAGAGAAAGTGTGAGGGTGGAAGAGGAAGAGCGGTGGACGAGTTGAGTGATGTGGCTGAATCGTAAACAATTGACATAGACATGGAGGTTGTGAGGATTGGAGTGTCACCGAGTGTGTTGTAGGTGAGTGCTGGCTTTGTATAGGGTGACTCGATAGGTCGAGAACGATTTTGAATGCAGACAAATATATGTTATACACAATATAATATGGAAAGTTGTACACTGGAGGATAGGTTGTTCAAATGAGAATGTTAGGGGAAAAAATTAGATCACTAGCTCACTTATTAAAATTGTAACGCCAATATCCGTGACGTCATCAAATTCGTGCCAAGCAAACGTCCAGTTACGCCGAAAACAATATTATACGACCATCATTGTTAATCCACACATAATTAATTAATACAAATTATCATTTAGTATTTAATAATGTTTCCTTTACTCTTTATTACAGCCTCAAGTCGATTAGGCATCGAGCCGATTAGATTTTTTAGAGTTGTCAGAGGTATCGATGTCCATGCCTTGCGAGGCCGATGTTTTAAGGTGTTCAATGTCTGGGGTTCGGGATCGGCATAAACAGTTGCCGCCATAATACTCCAAACATTTTCTATTGGTGACAAATCCGGCGAATTAGGTGGCCAGTCCCCCGGTGAGATGTATCCAGCGATATTATTGTTCAACCATTCAACTGATGCTTTTGATGTGTGTGCACGTGCACCGTCTTGTTGAAATAATCCTTCGACGTTATTATGAAACATTTTTGTGGCTGTTAACTGAGCGCAGAGTGCAGTTCGCTGGAATGCGGGTTTGACCTCTTTCTCCAGTATCTCATTAATGTAATAACTCGAAGTGACTGAAGTTTTATCTGGAATGATATGATGTTTCTTGTTAATCCAAGAGATGTTATGCCTCCCCACACCAGAACTGAGGGACTGAACTTCATCTGTGGAGCGCACGGAACAGAACTTTCTTGTGATCCCCACACAACGTCGTTCTTAATGTTAGGTACGTGGTAGAGTTTGAAGGGCGATTCATCACTGAACATAACACGCGACCAATCAATATCCTTAAACTTCTTCGCGAAGTTTACTCGGCGAACTTTGTAAGCATCAGTTAACTTTGGGACTTTTTGTCTCTTGAAACTCTTCCATTTCAGCATCGTCTGCATATAACTGTGGCGGACAGGCCACAAGGCTTGAATGAATGATTTATTTAAATAATCGGCTCGCCATAGTGTTATTTTACGTCTATTTTTTTTCAGTGTTGCGCATAGGAAGGAAGACCGATCGGCGGTTTTTAATTGAGTGCATAGCTTGCAGACGCATGAATTGGCTTGAGTATAGCCTGACATGCGGTGCATCGCTATATATGTGGAGCAGTGGTTCGTACTGCTTCATACGTAGAGTGGTTCTCGTACCGCTCCAGGGATCGTTGAGTGTTGCCATATAAATACGACCTCTAGTGACAGCCGCTCTCGCGGTCAGGCTGGTGCTGCTTTTCGCTGATCTGGTGGGGTGGGCCCCTCTGCCGTCGATCGCAAGACGGACCGTGCCCTGATCGTAGGAGTCAACAGGCTGACAGAGAAAGTCCGATCGTGAGAAATATATGAATGAATGACAGTTCTGTTCGGAAATACGGGGAAGATGGTGACCCCGTTGGTGGCCGTGAGTGATACAGACTGGGTGAGTCCCAGAAGGGACCGACGCAGATATCGAGAGAGGCCTCGGCGGCCGACAGAGAGATAGACTGGGAAAAATCCCCGACCGTGCAGACCGTGGGAGTTCTGGTGGCCGAGAAATATTCTGGTTGGCTACCTAGATCGGTCATAGTTACTCCTCGTGAATACCAGCAGGTTGTCGGATACTTGACCCCGTCGGTGGTCGGGAGAAATAGAGATCGGGTAAAGCCCCGAGCAACCGAACGCTACATCGAGACAGATTATGGCGACTGTTGAGACAATTTACGGGAAGAATTCCCCAGTGTACACGTTGGTTAAAAGACGGGGAGGGCGGCCCCGTGAAGCCGTTGGAAACAGACTGAGAGCTACCGGAGAAGCCGTTGACAAATGCTGGAAAACATGAATACATTCGATAAATACGGGGAGGGTGACCCCATTGTTGCGTTAGATACAGGGAAAGTTCCCTTTGGTGCCGAAAACCTGATCAATTGTGGGCGTCTCCGCATATTCTTTCTATTTACGGTTTTCCGTAAATATCTATGCTTGGCTACCTAACGGTGGTCATACTTACTCCTCTCGTTTACCAGCAATCTGTTGATTTGCGTGTCTGATCGCAATGTCTTAGGTCGCGGTTTCCCCGCGTATCTTTACTTGAGTTACTAAACGTAATATCTGTACTTGCGGTGTCCCCGCAGTATGTCTTCTTTATTGTCTTACGGTCTTTCGGTAAATATTCTTACTGGCTACCTATGTTGGTCACAGTTACTCCTCTCGGTTTTTCCAGAAATCTTTTCTCTTGTGTGTCTAGTTGCAATATCTTGGCTCGCGGTTTCCCCGCGAGGCATCTACTAATTTCTTCTTGTAGATCTAACTACCTAATCTCTTTTCGAGGACTTCCTCGAAAGATCTGCCAGTAGTTCGTTCCAGTGTATAAAAGACAGAGTACAATTGCTTCAGAGAAAGTGATTATAATAATACAGGTCTGTGTGAAACATAGAGGTAACGTGGTGACACTTACCTCAGTTGCCTGTGAGAGAATCGAGTCTGAGAAACGAGAGTTGGTGCATTACCGTTGGTCAGATCTCTAGGTGACGAATACAAATATGTTCCTACGATGGGATGAATAAATGCAGTCGATGAGAGTTAAAGACATGTGAGAGTCTGGGTGATCGGATATTAAAGTATATGACAGATGCAAGAAGGCCGAGGAATATACTTGTTGGCTACCTAGTTCGGTCATAGATACTCCTCCCGTTTTCCCCAGGTTGTCGGAGACATGAAAAGTCGGGTGGCCGCAAGAGATACAAGCCGAGTAGATTCCCGCAGTAGCAGCCGTACAAACCGAGAGAGCTGCCGGTGGAGAGTTGGCACATACGGGGAAAGTTCCCCATTGAATACGTTCGATAGAAATATCGGGGAAATTCCCGAAGGACCCGCTGGAATTACACGTGGAGGGTGAACACGTTAGAAGAGCACGTGACAAACAAGAGAAAACACTGGTGCCGATTGATACCTTCAGGTTACTAGTCAAGTAACTCTTCTTGATGGCTTTATAGTCGTTCGATAGATACTCTTGTTTGTTACCTACGTTGGTCATAGTTACTCCTCCCGGTTTTCCGAGTATCAGAATATATTACGGTGTTGGCGGACAATTGCCAACGCAGAGGACGGTCAATCGTGTGCCTGATAACTTATGCGAGTGAGGCCAGTATGCCACACACGGAAATGGGCCAAGAGGCCGACGTGAAAGTCTGGGCAGTCGGAAACCCAGGGTAAAGATAGTAAGCAGACCAAGAATTGATCGATGCGTAAATATTACTGTTGGCTACCTACGTTGGTCATAGATACTCCTCTCGTTTAAATATTACTGTTGGCTACCTACGTTGGTCATAGATACTCCTCCCGTTTTCCCGAAGTGTATCTACTTGCGTGTCTGATCGAAGTGATCGATACGAGTACGTTTGGGTAATCGGGTACCCAGGTGAATACATGGTTGTTTGTCGTCACACACAGTTCTGAGAGCTGACTAAAGTGCGAGGTCGGGCCCCCTCGTGCGTAGGTCGGATCGAAGATCTGTGTGCAGATAGCGAAGGTTATAGACAGAAGACCTTCGCTATCAGTGTCCGTGAATACCATGCCAGTGTCATTTTTATCGAAGCAGAATATATCAGTGTTGGTGGGTAACTGCTAACACAGAGGACGGGAACTTAGTCAGTCAAATGTGCATGACAAAATATACGTGTACGGCCGTTTATGCCATACACGGAAATAGATCGAGAGATACGTGTTGAGCAGAAGATGTGATAGCTAAGTGTCTAGCATGATATGACGAAGTGCTGTGAGACTGGTGTGTCTAGGACGACAGAGGTTAGAGAGTTGGGGACAGTAATGTCTAAGAGTATAAGACGTTGGATTTAGCTACCGATAATTGTATAGGCCGAAATGGCTTATGGACTTGTTTCAAATATGTCTGAACCTCGTAACTTAAGAGAACGTTTGATGTCCCCAAATGGCGATAGTTTCAGAGTCACAAGATGCTGAACGGTACGACATCAGGTAGAGGTAGAGGAAGACGAGGCTAGTAGCTTGGAAGGTATGCAAGGCGAGGAAGACTCCTGCCGGTATGATTATGAACCCTGTTTTGAGTACGGCCATCCTCAGAACGTTGCCCATCCGGCGACCGCGGACTAGGCAGAGTCAGACCTCGTTACTAATTCGAGCCGTGTTACCTTTCTTGGAGAAGAAACCCGTCCCTAATCTTGCCTGGTGATAGTGAACATCCTGGTAGATATAGAGAGTAACCGTTTGGCATTGAGATTTGGTGACAAAAATTTGGTAAGAAAGTGACTCGGGCGACTTCAGACGTGTTCGCAAGCTGGAGTCGACACCGTCCGTTAGCGCTAGGCAGGCGCTCGGGCGGCAGAACGCCACATAACGCCTGATTGTCTCTTTGCTTCCAGCAAGGCGTTTGTCTTTTAACCGACGTTTTAATTTTCGCAAACTCTGTCCTCGCCTATATTTAGACTGTTTGATCAGTTTTTGAGCGGCAGTAGTCAGCACGGACTTTCTACCACCGTGATATCGATTCCGCAGCGTCTCGTTTGGACTCTGCTTGTAGCGTTTGGCCCACTTGCTAATCCACGATTTAGAACGACCCAATTTCTTTCCTATAACACTGTAACTGTACTTTTCTTCCAATAATGTAATAGCTTGAGCCCTAATTTGCGATTCATTTAAGGCCGCCATTGCCTAATCGACGTATTCACTAGTCAATGATAATGCTGCTTGTTTACGTTTGCTTGGCACGAATTTGATGACGTCACGGATATTGGCATTACAATTTTAATAAGTGAGCTAGTGATCTAATTTTTTCCCCTAACATTCTCATTTGAACAACCTATCCTCCAGTCTACAACTTTCCATATTATATTGTGTATAACATATATTTGACTGCATTCAAAATCGTTCTCGACCTATCGAGTCACCCTATATTTTATTCGTTCACGTATTTTGAGCCAGTAGAGTGATTTGAGGACACACGCTAGGGATGTGGTGGCGTTCTGAGGTTTTGGTGAGAGCACTGAGCACTGGCAAGAGCGTTGAAGGAAAAGAGCAATGAAATAGGCCTAGTCTTGTTTAGCGAATTAGCGTGAACTACAGATGAAGCGATTGTACGATACAAGAAGAGCAGTCTCCTAATCAAGCAAGAGTCAGAAGGCATGAGGCAGCCTTTGGTATGCCGTGTAAGCAACTTCATATCTTAGCAATAATATAATATAATATTAAGTAACTTACCTGAAGTAATTTTTGGAAACCATTCCTTACCTGGAGTCGGTGGTCCAGAGAAGCTCGAGTTGTGCTGCGACCGTAAAACCATGATGACCTGGAAAGATCGGAAAGGATCTGGAGCAGGACAACACGGCGAAATAACACTGGTAACTAACTAGATTAGTCCTTGAGTCTAGCTGACTTTCGGGAGTGAAGCACACATTTCAGGAAACCGTCTAACTGGGATTTGTATCAAGCGTGCAACTTTATGGGCCTCTCGAGACTTTATTACCACTCGACATATGCGACGCGAAACGCTAGTCGATGCGCTGTGTTGGTGTATGCAGAGGCGACACTTAGGCCTCTGTGGTCGTGTCTAAGAGCAGCTGGCCCTTGTATAAGGGTAGGCCGATGTGGAGTATGAATATTCATCATCAGGACACTAGAGCCCGGTTTCATGGGTCAGGCAGACTATTATGATTTCAGCAAACGCTAGAGACTTATAGATCGCCATGTAATTATGCCTTTGTAAATAGGACCCTGGACGATAATGATAACGTTTATTTGACTACGCTCTTATCTCAAAGATGATTGCATTAGACTTATAGATCGCCATGTAATTATGCCTTTGTAAATAGGACCTTGGACGATAATGATAACGTTTATTTGACTACGCTCTTATCTCAAAGATGATTGCATTCATGACGTATTAAATCAGAGGCACTCAGTCGTGATCTAAATACGTGTAGACCTATTTGCGGTTTCAGACAGGAACTATAACTAAGGTTCGAGAAGGATCTCTCTTGCGCCCAGCATATCAATAGGAACTGACAGCTGGTTTTACCAGTCGCATCAGATCATGAGCCTTGAAGAGGCGCAATTAATCAAGTTTAATTGGTTGATTGTGCTAAGGTTGTATTCTGCCAAATATTTTTCGCCTACGTCAACGTCGCTTGATATCACAGGATGTCGTTAAACTCTGGACCCTGTACAGAGGGCAAATCTTTCCGTCGCTTCAAGATATTGCAACGCGGAAAGAACCGGTTTGAGAGAGTAGCGTTGTCTACGATTTTACTATGCAATACAAGGCAATACAATGCTATTATCTTACACCTAAAGTTTAGATGTGGATGACCGACCCTAAAATGGAGTCACAGATAACATTCCCATTCGTTTTAAAATGAATCTACCACAAATCGATGGATCATAGTTTCATTGTGCCACGGTTGGGGCGCCACCGATGAGTCTATCTTGATGAGGTGCTACGTAATCTTATGGGTTCGTTAGATACGAGGTCTACAGTCAAGTGGTCTCATTATTATCAGATTGGTCATGCATCCTTGTTTAAGTAAAACCGGGTAAATCCCAGGCGGAAATAGAAACATCGGGGATTTACATATTCATCTCTGAGCTCAGTCGGTGACTCTACTCAGGTACTTACGATGGTTTTATACAGGGAAATTCCTCATACATAATCACAAAATGATTTACGGTTCCGCGTTGAGGGCAAATTTACCGACTCATTGAGCCATTTCAGACAACACGATTTCTTAAGAAATAAGCCGACACACCGAAACTTTTTATCTTCTGACATGACTTAGAATATTCCTGATATCACCGACAAAACCGAATAATGGTCGACAGAAGTAGGTCTTACCTATGCATCTGCCACACAAATCCACCCTCGCTTTCTCTAATTCATCTATACTAACGATGCTCTCGACTACAACAATTTGTGCAAAATTAAACAATAAGTAAGCAATCTAATATGGTTAAAATGTTGCTTACCGTCTCAACGCTGCGAGTTCGTCCACATGAGTTCACGTGGTATATCCATGGTCCCACATGGCACCGTTGGTAAGCAAGCCCATAATTTATTGGGTTTGATGTGCATGGAGTCATAGACATTATTGGCAACTGTCAGTATCTTGTCCACCCTTTCAGCAACATAGCTGCCGTCGGATTTGTACATGTGAAAGTTAGTCCGAGTGGGGCTTAATACTTTAAGATCTGATGTCAAGGGGATCAATTAGGGTGAGGAGCGCTTCAAGCCAGAGAATGGTCGGTCACTTTGGCATTCAAATTAGTATTCAATCGTTCATTCATCTATTTATTCATTCATTCATCACTCATTTGTTCGTCTCTTACGATCGTTCATTCAGTTCCATACGCCAAGATGGTCGCAACTAGACTCCAATCGCTAATGCTAAGCGCAGAGCACTGGCTTATTTACGAGCGCTGCGTCGCATCTGTAATCGACGTAAATGAAACACGTACACGAACGTTGGAATAAAACGGGGTTTATTGAAGCATAACAAAAGAGATTCATTGAGAAATGAAGACGAACATTCCGACATGAGCAATTAACAGTAAAACACTGCACACATTAACGCACAGTAAGACTTACTTCCGGCGTATAATAAAGAGATTAGAGACAGATCAGAACAGAAAACATCAATTGACTGACTCTCCTCCTACTAACAGCGCATCATATTTACAAGTTATAATAAGCCTTTGTAAATTACATTGACGGCAAAGAAGTCCATTAATATTTCATGCTAATGTAATGAATTCACGTATTAGCTTGCTAATTCATTATTTTGCTAGTTATTAGTATTCAGTTATTCAACACCAGCTATTTACGTTGTAATTGCCCAGAGAGAATCAACATAATTATAGTTTGTGAAATGTTTCCTCTGGTGCTTGTATTATCTCTATTTATATAAAATGCTAATTGAGTATCATGACAGGGTTAAACATGATGAGTCATTTCTATTCTTACTCATTTATTAAGCGCCATCATCTAAAGACGAAACATCAGTGGATTGAAGTTCACTTTTAACTGCCCAAAGCTGTTTAACTTTCTAACTAGGAATAAATTACAAACCGTACTGAGTAATTATTGTGAGTGAAGAACTTGCTTTTGGTTCATGCACATCAGCCAAAAACACAGAGACAGTCTCAGAGGAGGACGAAGAGGAGGAAAAGAAGGAAGAGAAAGAGGAGGAGGAAGAGGAGGAGGAGGAGGAGGAGGAGGAAGATTGAACCTGTGCTCTCCACGCTACAATGCGCCGCTCAAACCACTCTACCACCGTGTCGTCCTACAGTCTGGTGTTGACCTTATGCCTTGAGAGTGATGACGTATTCGGGATAGACCTGCATGTCCTTGAAAATGACAAACATTCCTGGGCTTCCTGTGTTATCGACGACTGAGTCGTATCTCAGTTCCTGCGTCCTCATCGGGGGTTCCTTGAGTCCCGATTGACCCTGGGTGAAGTGACCGGTGAGGACACGACATTGGAAGACGTACTTTTGTCCACTGGAGTCTGGAGGAGAGTAGGTGGACGAGGCGGAGTAGGAAAAGGCAGTTGCAAAGTAGACCCCGTCACCGAAAGCGGTCGCTGAAATTGATAATGCATTTAAAATTAATGAAGACGATGTATCAGTGCCGAAATAGAGGCTAGGAGCAAAAAGAGCAATGGTCACTTAATCGCGGTCTTGATAACTTAGCTGGATCGTCATTTTGGGGAAACGACATAGACTATACTTCTATGAATTTGATGTTTATAGTCGCTTTACTAACCTTATTATGTGTTATTGACAAGATAGATTTTTATCACATTTCTTGCAAATGAATCCACCAACTTTTTCTTATTTTTAAGTGATAATGTGCAAACACAACTGCTTTAAAGTTTGCACAAGTTGACTAAATACAGACGTAACAACCCAGTCATATTTTCCCCTCTGAAAATATATAACCACTCTGAGAAGAAACGGATCAGTTGCATAACTCTCAGACACCAGCGGCGCTACATAATATATGTTTTTTTGTTATAACATGATTATTAACACCCCCGCTATATGAAGGTTACCAGTCCTAGGTTGTTTTCCACCTTAGCACTCGACGTAGTGAAAGGTTAAATGGATATATCACCTACCGTTCTTTCCACAGTAGCTTCTGTTGAATCCTCCTCTGTAGATGTTTCCCAGAACGTCTACGCTGGTTCCATGCCATAGGGTTCGTTCGTTCTTGAATCCTGCTCCGTGTTCTCTCTCCATGTCCTCCTTACACGACCTGTAAATGCTGAACAGTCGGTAGTTCTCGATTCGACTTATCTGCCAAAGCAAAGAATACCCGTCCAATACGTTGGCATATAGTGCAGAAACACAAGGGAAGATACATATATCTGGAATGACTTTCCTATTGACCTCTCTGCCTTTTACCCAGGAACTCCTCAATAGTCCTCGCTTCTTTCTTCTCTCAAATTTGTCCTCTTTGGCCGTGGTTGGACTGGGAGCGCCTCTGATTTCTTGAACAGGCACTATATCAAGTATCATTGATTGATGGACTGACCGATTGATTGATTGATTGACTGACTAATTGAATTAATGACTGATTGACTGATTGACTGATTGACTGATTGATTGATTGACTGATTGATTGATTCACATATACAAACAAGATGTCAATTAAGATAACGAAAACTAAATTGGTTTTACGGCCTCCAAGCGACATGGCCAGGATCCAGTCTTGACCTCTTACCATGATGATTTTGCTGGTCCAGGCTTGACCTCCGCTGTTGTTCATGTTTTGGATGACCGTCTGATACTCAGGGTCTGAACTCTTGAGGGTCATACGACTGAAGGGTACTCCCGACTGCGCCGGAGACCATTTCACGGTTGAAAGATCGTGCCCTGAGATATTATTCAAAGTTTACAACTCACTGTCTCAGACAAATATCATTTTCTTCTACTTTACGGTGCTCTATTGCACTGCTAATCTGGTCTGATCAATTCTAATTGGTATCTTGGTTATCACAATACAAGATTGAAGAGATATCGATAACATTAGAGATACCGAGTTCAAAATAGATGAACCAGAAGCACTAATAATACTACTAATAGTAAAACAACACAACTGTGATTTGAGAATGCCTCCTTACAGAAAATTAAGAAATGCACCTTGAAACCGGCTCACAGTTTAGAGCCATAGCATAAATGGACTGAAAGCCATTATTTCTTAATCTAGAGCGACATAATTATAATCTTGAAGACACTGCAATAATTATCGTGTCTTTTCATCTGAGATTTGTTGAGCTCAGGCGACCAGAACGCACAAGAAAATCGACTTCATTTAGACCTTTGTCTATCATTAAAGCGACAATATTCGAGGATACAGTAACGAGTTTTACCGGAGGTTGGTGAATTGCTATTTTTTTTGGGAGCACTTCCATGGGAGGGCGCTGGTGCTGACGAAACATGACCTTTGGATAGAAAAAACACAGAGAAGTGAACGTCTCACCTTTGCTTATAAGTGTCGTTAACAATTGATTCGATATGAAGTGAATAACGATTAAGAGGATTAAGAGACAATGTTGATTCAGACTCGTGCGATAATAATCATTGGTCTAAATGACATAAGAATCGACCTAATAACTGTATCGCTTACGCTTTTACAGAGATATTTTAAAGAGTGCTCTGAGTGAGTGAATGAATGAATAAATGAATAAACGGACGAATGAATTAACGAATGACTGATTTCTTGACAAGGTCAAGTTCGAACCCAAACCACATCTGGTAATCGATCAAGCTCCTCACCGTTGTTGAAAGTTGCAGATGCTTGAGGGAAAGGGTAGGCGGGCAGAGGCGACCCGTGTGGTGGCCTGAACGAGTTGTTCGAGAAGTGGGGTGGTACGATGACGGGCATTGGTGCCGGGTAATACTGCTGCTGCGGTTGATGATGCTGATTGTGTTGGTGATGCGACGGAGGATAGATGTCACGCATCATGTGATAGTTGTGCATTCCGCTTGACTTGCATTGGGCGCAGAGGTCATAGTCAGGACAGACGGTGCATTTGTGTCGAATTCCACGCACTGGACCTTGACAGCCATCACACCTCACGCCAGGATGAGTATCTGTGTCAAAGAACTATATCCATTATTACTATTTATTATTCTTTATCATAATTGTCATCATCATCATCATCATCATCATCATCATCATCATCATCATCATCATCATCATCATCATCATCATCATCATCGTCATCGTTATTACAATTACTAAAATTTTGTAATTATTACTACACTACTAATGCTCCTGTCACAGTAACAGCAACTACTACCAATTTCACTACTACCAACACGCTCTCCTCATCTTTTTCCTCCTCTCTCCTGCTCTGCTTCTTCCTCTCTCTTTCTCCTCCTCTTCCTCCTCTCCTTCCCAACCATATCGCTTACAGTTTCGTAGTCAGTATATACCACATGCAGCCAATTCATGAACCCATCATCACCTCAGCGATTTCATCAGAACATGCGCGCTAATAATCCGGACCTTCAGGTTACATACTTACAGTTGGGGTCATGACCCTGTTGACCCGGGGCAAATGAAGGCATCGGTGGTCCTTGATTGTAGCCTTGGCCTTGCATCGGTTGTTGATCGGGGTGGCGTATCTCGTGCAATTGGTGATGACCGTGCAGTCTTTGAGATCGACATCGTTCGCAGAGATCGTAGTCTGGACACACGGAACATTTGAAGCGAATGCCAGACACAGGACCACGACATTCATCACAGACGACACCAGGATGGAGAGCCATCGGAGAAAAACAAGCACCTGTATGATGAGAAAACACGCTTAGGATGAACTATCTGTATTTCTATCTGTCTCTCAATCTCTGTTAATCAATAAATCAGTCACTAAATTAATCAATTAGTCAATCGGTCAATGCGTCAGTCAGCCAATCAGTCAGTCAATCAGTCAGTCAATCAGTCAGTCAATCAATCAATAATCAATCACTCAATCTGTCTTATCCTTCTACATCCATTCACTCAACCAACCATTCAAGCATTCGTCCAGCCATGCATTCATCCATTCATCCATGCGTAAATCCAGACACCATAGACCCATTCGATATCCAACAGCTACTTGATGTCTAAATACACTGATTGAACGACGCGATGGTAACTTGTTCTTTAGCTTAGAACTGTTTAGCTACAAATTATTCTATTGTTCTACGTATGGATATTGTCAGATTCTAATCTGTTTCTTACTTGTTGTGGGTCCGCTAAAACTCTGGTTCCAGGATGAAAACATATCGAACACGGATTCCTTGCTCCTCGAAGACGTCTGGATTTCGTCAGGTGTGGTCCAATTGGTCAAATGTTGATGGTTTGACTGAAGCCCGTGGCAGCTAAGTATCAAAAGCCTCGTAGAAACTCAAGCTAGTGTCTGTTAATGGTCTGTATAGAGATGAATTCTGTCTAGAGTGTGATTTTCGTAGTGGACGAATTCTAGCATACATTCGGAATACCTTCTACGCAGAAGACCCGCTTTCAACGCGGAAGCAACTTCAAGGATAAATATGGTTGAAACGTCATCGGAAAACCCAAGCGAAAAAGTCCCAAACAAGGAAATCTGGATAATAGTAGCTCTATAACTGTAAACACGACTACAATTTTATTAGAGGGCCAGGCGCTCGATTGGTCCTTTCAAATTTGCCCATAGGCCTAAATGAGCTACATCCGAATTAGCGTTTGTGCCTTTATTGCCTTTTCTCGTGTTATTAGGTCAACATTCGTGTTATTAGGTCAACATTGAAATGTTGCAGTAGACATCGGATATTTTAATGCACTCAACTGAAATTGCTTTGGTAGTATGGGTACAACACGAGGCAATAGAACATGGACTGATTGACCAGGGCTACCAAATACACAGATGATAAAGACGGATAAACAAACGTACAAAGAAGATACGGACAATGACAAAGAAACTAACGAACAGACGTATCAATGCGAGCAAGTAACCCAGACGACGACTGACATTGTCTGCGTGCATGAAGATTGAGCAGAACGTGAGGAGTTGTGACGGGTTGGAAAAGAATCTGTAGAGAAGCCTACGAATTGCAGTAGTGGTCGTAGTTTCAGCTCAACTGTGTGATAACGAGGATTATTGGCTTCGCCCTCCTCAATTATCTAGGCTTGGGACTGGTACTGCCAGAGAGCAAGCAGTGTACTCGGGTCGGAAGCGGGAGCCTTTAGTGAAAGCTGTTCAAGAGAAATGCATCATTCGTTAACAGAAAACAAAATAATGTATCGAACAGCTTATTGATTCTGGTACCTGTATACCCCTCAGGCATACTGTACTGCACTTTCGCAATGCTATACAATCGATCCATCAATCAATCAATCGACTGACCGACCGACCGATCAATCAATTGACCGACCGAGCGACCGACCGACCGATCGATCGATCTATCAATCAATCAAAGAGTTAATCAGCCAATCAATTAATCAATATTGTTCCATGCATTATATATCTGCCTAATTGCATTATTCTTCGGAATATCAGTGTGTTCGTCAGCTTATCGGCCTAATTCTAGACTTAACTATTTTAACCTGGGACCAATATGGAAGGATATGAAGCAGCAAAGTGTCAGCCAATCAGTGGTCGTCTTTGCGGGCGTTGTCCGTGGGTAGCTACACATGATGAATGAAGTGACATCCGGGGACTCCGAAGGATAACGTTGAGCTTATAATAGCCGATAAGTTCATCTAAAATTATGCTACTCCAGTCAAAAATCTTCCCTTGAACACACTTAATTTAAATTGCAAGTTCTAGTTGTTTAGACGTTTTATTTCGTTAACAAACACAAGCGGGACTGCCAATTTATGCTGCGAATGCCCCGGAAGTAGCCACACACACAAAAAATCAATGACCTAGCTACATATCGTCGGCTTCCTATTCCTTCCATAAAAGTCCTAGGCTCGATGTCCCATGGGGTCCATTTAATACGCTTCCAGTGTTACTACATATTCAGGATAGACCTGCATGTCTGTGAAAACCACAAAGATCAAAGGATTATCAACGCTATTTACAACGGAATCAAATCGCAGTTCATCTGTTCTCATTGGAGGCTCTTTGAATTCCCGGTGACCTCGCATAAAGTGACCGGTTAGGACACGACATTGGAAGATGTACTTCTGTCCATTGGAATCAGGAGGTGAGTAATTCGACGACGCCGAGTAACTGAAGCGGCTGGCGAAGTAGACGCCCTGACCAAAGGCCGTTCCTAAAACGCGAGAGGCCTAAAGCTAACGTTTTGTGCACGAACACGAACTGGAGTAAACTTTGATTTGAACACTTATTTCGGATGATTTTACCATAAAATGTTTCTTTAAAAAACAACGAATTAAAAAACATTATGCGCATTCTCATTCATTTCAATTTCTCATTTAGTTATTTACATAGTTTCTCTTTAATTCACTATTTCCCTTTAATTACGGTTTGTAATTTATTCCTAATTAGAAAGTTCAATAATTATTGGAAACATTCATTCTAACTCAATTTACTCTACGATGAATTTAATAATGAAAGAAGTCAGATTAACAAATTTTACTTCTCTGAGCGTTTTATGAAATTAATTCCTTCCTTCCTGACTAATGTAATAGAGACAAAAATTCTTTTAAAAATAATTCATTCCATATTGCTGACCGTTCTTTCCGCAATAGCTTCTGTTAAATCCGTCTCTATAAATGTTGCTGAGTATTTCTCCTCTGGTCCCATGCCATAGGATGCGCTCGTTCTCAACTTCTGGTCCATTTTCTCTCTCCATTTCCTCTTTGCATGATTTGTAAATCTTGTACAACCGATAGTTTTCAATTCTGCTAATCTGGAAACACAACAAAAGCTGCTGGCTTCATCTCACAAGGCTCGTCAGCCTGTATAAAAATTTCAATTAAATTGAAATAAAATTCAAGTTAACATTACATTTGGAAACAGAGGAAACTTAAAGCAAAGTAGGCTATACAACCAAAAGTCACAGCTAATAGTAGGTCTATATTCCGAAATGCCTTTATTTATATGTATGAAGCATCGTGTAGTTTTACTTTAGGCCCTAAAGCTCATCTATTTTAGTTTACGTCCTAGATTCACCTTTGCAATGAATGTAATTTGTAACGTTACAAATCAGAATATCGTGTTAATTAATTTATTCATTCATTGCAGAAATTTATATAACGCCTCTTCATGATTACTACTCAGGGGCGTTGCCGACTCTACGGGTATGTGGAGAATGTCTTTATTTTCAATAGATGCGGAATACTTAGTATGCTAGAAGGGGATGGGTATTTGGAACTGAATTTTATGAGTAACCTTTGCAGACTGTGTCACTATTTCAGCTAGATGATTTTTCCAGTACATTTTTGGTCTGAAACACAGTGAAATAATGACAGATGTAAGGAGAAGGTTTTGACGGACACTTGGTGCAGTTATTACCAGTTTGATCCTCTTGGTCCACTCTCCACCATCAAGAGCAGTCATATTAGCGATAACCGTCTGATATTCAGGGTCTGAGCTATCGAGTGGTTGTCTCCGGAAGGAGACTCCAGACTGTGCAGGACTCCACCTGGAGGTAAATTCATCTTCCGCTACATAAAAAAGATTTAATTTTTATTATAGCACAAAATATCACGTCTTGCGCTTTCTTTTTTACCAGTTCCATCACTCAGTACTCAACCCCCTTCGTCTGCCTCAGGATACTCCACCGCCTCCGACTACTCCAGAGAGGATAGTCTTGATAAGTTTATAGAGAGACCCAAACAGGTCCCGCGGGAGAGAATCCAGGTCAGAGTGAAGGCTACTCCAAGCACTGGGATTCAAAATTGAGAAAGTATATATTCTGTTTCTAATAATTAGAGACTTTAATCAATTACCATTGAAAGCAAACCAACGTACTAGCCAACGATATTGAGTTTGGAATAGAAGTAGAGAGAGTTTGCGGAGGACAACCAAGTGATTCATTCTGATCAGTTATTGACGTCTGTGTTGTTTCAACTTTCAGGCCTTCCATTAAGTGTTCAAGTTCCTGAAGAGCTGGAATAAGAAGAAAATTTTAAATTACCCCAAAGTTCTTCGCCTAAAGCTCCTTAATTGCAACTTCAAAATAGTTGTAATGCTGTTAAGCACGTTAAAACAAATGATATCATAAACAAAATGCGCCAGAAGCTGAAGATAAATGCAGAAAGATCTCCTTAAACATATACCTTAAAGGGATATTTGTTTCTAATATTTTAGGGACCATTCTTCATTCCTGCAGTATCTGTTGCGACTATTCAAAGTTTAGGTTTATAAATAAGTTTCAAGTAATCACTTCCATTAGACGTATGCCATAAGTAGACAATCAGAGGATTTTAATTGTGTTGGACCTAGAATAGAGATGGACTTACCACTGACTCGATTTGGTCCATGTATTTCTCTAAACGAGTGATGGCCATGGTTTCCTTTCTTTATACATTCGCTGCATAGATCGTAATTGGAACATGATTGGCATTTGTATCGAATGCCACGAACTCTACCAAAACAACCGTCGCATCGAACTCTTCTGTGCAAATCTAGACAACGACAGGAAATCAGTCATTATTCGTTAATGCTATTCTGAGATATATAAACTATTAGTGAAATAATTATTCCATTTAAAGTATATGATTAATGTTATATTGCAAAATGTTATACATATATCTAATATACAAAGGCCTACATGGCAACGATAACGACATTAATAAATGAAAAGATTTTACACGAATAGAAATAGAAATTATTTGCAACAAATTAAAAACAAATTTATTTGGTTCATTGACAGATTACAGCATTATAGATACCAATCTTACTTGTACACAGAAGAACACAACTTTAAGTCATGGGTGATCGACTTACAGCCGGGTTCTAGTGTTCTGAGTATTTCTCTCATTCCATGTTCCGGGTGGAACCCCTTTTTCCGACACTCTCCACAGAGGTCATAATTCGCACAGACGATACACTTGTGACGTATTCCTACGACTTGACCTCTACACCCGTTGCATAAAACACGTGGATGTGGCTCCATCGGCACAACAGATAATCATTAACCTAATTACGGTTGTATGAGTCGCTCATCAATGACCTGCTTAATCAGCGGTTTGGCTGAATTGCCTTGGTGACAGCGTGCCGTAAAAATAGAAGTCATCTGACGCCGGGAAATTCCCAACGCAAGGCAAAACTTTCAAGAAAGTACGGATCACCAAAAGGACGTTAGGGTACTGTCGTCGTGGATTGGCAGATCGTTTGTACGGGCGACGCTGAGGTTGATCTTGTGGTCGAGAAGATCAAAGCGTAACTTTCTAAGAATATGTGTCTTGTAGAGCGATATAAGCTACCCAGAAGACCGGGTGGCCGACAATTTTTATAATTCTGAAGCGGGGTAAAAATTCTATCAAACAAATTTGACTTTCTTTAAAAAGAGAGTCAGCGATAACAAAGGAGGGTGACAATAGTGATCTTTGTCGTCACACAGTGCCGTTAAACTGAAACTATACAGGAACTGTTTTGAAATATTCTGACAAGGGTATCCACATTTTGAAAAGGCAACAGTAGAATTAAATGTAGGCAGTTTTATCTGTATGACTGATCACACCATACTAAGAAGTCGATTATGTCAACAAAGCAACACAGAAAAACTGTATTGGCGGCAAAGTGTAGCTTTAACTTACGACGACATTTAGGAACATGTTACTCAATTGTATGCACCACATGGTAGGTTTTTAATATCTTGTAATGTATCGCGATGTATTGCATTCCTTGCATCTCATTGTATTCACCCGTTTGTAGTTCGGGCTTTAATATCACTATAGGACAAGTCACCGATTTAGTACTCGAGTCCGGTCAAGGACGGACCCGAGTTCCACTCGGGGGAGGTTTTTTGCGGGCTATGACTTGGCAGAACAGACAATTGCGCTACATATTTTGACTACACTTAGCCGGAAGATAGCTGCATAAGATGCCGGTAGATTTGGCTTTTCCTATACCAAGTGTTTCTGACAAACGAGTGTTTAACAGTGGAGGACTTCGCATGCGTCCTCATTGTTCCAGAATATCGGCGTGGAACTTTTTACAATTTCGTGTTTCTAGAATGCATAATTTGGGTTACTCGTCTTTAAAAATTCACTCTGCATGAACAGTGCCTCAGTGTATTTCTATGTTAATGGACTCGGACTCGCTCTTTCGTGACTCTGACTCTAACAATTTGGACTCGGTCTCAGCTTTTACGGACTCTGAGTCTGGAAGTCCAGACGGAACTCCATTGAAGTGGACTCGACCACATCGTCGCTGGAGTCCATCATCGACGCATCGAGAGTTATAACATATTCAGGAAAAGTCTGCATGTCACGAAAGACGACGAATGTCCGAGGAAGATCAACGTTGTCTACAACGGAGTCATATCGCAGTTCATCGGTTCTCATTGGAGCCTCCATGAGATCAGGGACGCCAAGGATAAAGTGTCCGGTCAGGACACGACATTGGAAGATGCACTTCTGTCCATTGGAATCAGAAGGAGAGTTGATCGATGACGTCGACTGATTGAAGTCGGTGGTGAAGTTGACGCCACGGCCGTAGGACAGTGCTGCAAAGTGACAATTAAAATCATCAGCAAAACGTACCAACGTATTATGAGCCGGATTTCATTTATGACTTGATTAAAGTTTAATCGCAGAATTATTCAGGTTAAACAATGGCTGAACCGAAAGCGCTCGAACATATAGAATATATTCATTGTCTAAAATTTATCGCCTGCTCACAGGTTCCCACTTATCTCAGAATATCTTATTTATTCACAATTATCTCATTCTTCTAAGATTTATCATTTAACTCATAGCTGTGATCGGAGTGTCTCATCATTTGACGCAAACACTTCAGAAGATTTCACGTCATGCTGTAAGCACTTTGTTAGAGTGATATGAGCCAGATTGAAAACATTTGCTTTAGCAGTACTCATAAAAAAATAATCCTTCACGACTGACCATGACTGCCAGCAAGGCGACTTCTGTTGAATCCGTCTCTGCAGATGTCGGTGAGTACATCTACGCTGGTTCCATACCACAGTATTCGCTCGTTCTGAAATTCTGGTCCGTTTTCCCTCTCCATTTCCTCTTTGCATGATTTGTAGATCTTGTACAACCGATAGTTTTCGATTCTGCTGATCTGGAAAGGCGGTAGGAGCAGGCATTATAATTCCCACCAAGCCAACATCCCCGCTTAGTTTCACTTACTTGAATGAAACCCGATTAAAGTTTTATTAAAGCAAAAACAACTTCGAGAAAAACATAAAAAAGTTTGGATTTGCAATACTTGTAGAAGGTTGCAGTTTATAGGTAAGGTATATTCCGAAATATCTGCGCAGTAGGTAAATTTTATGATACATAAATGGTTTATGCTATATAATATCATGGCATATATATAGTGTGCAATAATATATAACTGTCCGAACTTAAGTCAGCTCGAAAGCCTAATTGGCTCGTAATAATTATACCAATTAAAACACATGATTGAAACTTCTAATCCATTATGAAGCTAATTACAAAATAGTTGGTTGTTCTCACCGTTTTGATTCTCTGTGTCCACTTTTCCCCTTCACAACCGATCATATTTGCGACAACCGTCTGGTATTCAAGGTCTGAACTGTCGAGAGGTTGAATCTTGAAAGGAAATCCAAGCTGTACTGGACTCCATCTGACGCTTAAAGGATCTGTTGCTGCTGCCGCTAAATAACAGAACATAATCTTATAACTTAGAGGAGACCATGCGTAACACTTTGCTTTAGATAGTCTATCATTTAAATCTGCTGCAATGAATGAGATCAAACTCTTTAAAACTGAGTTTACTGACGTTTAGTGAATCCTCGAATTACATCGTATGTCCTCGCCATGCTCGCTGGTGTTCTACCAATTATGTAAGTCTTAACATATATTGATTGCTATGTTACTACGCAGAAGATCATTGATAATTCTTATATGTTTTTATTTCTACTATGACATGGGCTGTGATGCAAAGATTTTATAAGTAATTCTAGTTGAAAACAATCCAACATACTTACTTGCAGCAACTGGGGTGAGATTCGGAATAGAATCAATTGGCAATGGATCACAAAATGATTCATTCTGATCGCTGAATGTTTGAGTTGTTCCAACTTTCATCGTTTCCAATAAGTGTTCGAGTTCCAGAAGCGCTGAAATATGCATAAATTCCTTTCAACTGTCTTTAAGACGGACTAAAACATCGAATCTTTAAATTATAGTATCGGTGGAGGATTCTGGAACATGTGTAAGACTATCGAATTTGCACAGTCTTCAAAATTGTAGTTTATAGAGTGTGGTTCGGGTCCCTAGTTTTTATATAATTAGGCCTATATAGAAATTAAACGTTCAGTAATCAATGGCTTCAATTAATTAACTTGAAATAGAAACACTGTTTAAAAACCATCTGAGTATAAATGCTTTTAATCCGTCAGAAATGTCGGTTTGTGATGGACCTAGAATAGAGATGGACTTACCACTGACTGGATTTGGTCCATGTATTTCTCTAAACGAGTGATGACCATGGTTTCCTTTCTTTATACATTCGCTGCATAGATCGTAATTGGAACATGATTGGCATTTGTAACGAATGCCACGAACTCTACCAAAACAAACGTCGCATCGAACTCTTCTGTGCAAATCTAGACAACGACAGAAAGTCAGTCAAAACAGACGGAATAAAACAACAGACCATAAGCTTTGTAATCGTAGAATTTACTGACTACACGCAACATTGCAGTCAGTAAGGGCCTATATATATATATGCTACACACGTAAGTTGTTGGTTCCTTGTCTATCCGTTATCAGCTTTATCCTATAATTAGCTACTTATTAAGCGTTTCAAATATTTTACATGTGGCCTAGGCTGCAAATCGATGTACACGTAAAAGAGCAACTTAATTGATCATTTTACACATTTAATATAATTTTTTGACAACCGACAGACTAGTTTTTGGAAAGTACACAAATCACTGAATCGATAGTTATTCTGGCTGTAAAGCTAGCAATAATTTCTAGATTTGCGGTAATCGACTTACAGCCGGGTTCTGGCGTTCGGAGTATCTCTCTCATTCCATGTTCCGGGTGGAACCCCTTTTTCCGACACTCTCCACAGAGGTCATAATTCGCACAGACGATACACTTGTGACGTATTCCTACGACTTGACCTCTACACCCGTTGCATAAAACACGTGGATGTGGCTCCATCGGCACAACAGATAATCATTAACCTAATTACGGTTGTATGAGTCGCTCATCAATGACCTGCTTAATCAGCGGTTTGGCTGAATTGCCTTGGTGACAGCGTGGCGTAAAAATAGAAGCCATCTGACGCCGGGAAAATCCCAACTGAATGGCTTGCATGATAATCGCTGGAATCACCTTCCTTGACGTTGTGGCTATTTAGAGATCAGTCTTCTGGCGAACAGAAATCTCTCGCTTATTGTTTACCTAAGATATCTTAAGTATGTCTTTAGAGAAAGTACGGATCGTAAAAAGGACTCCAAGCGGTCGAGGTTTAAGAAAACTTCTGAAATGGGTCGAAACTGGAGGAACCTAAGAGTGTTATATGGAGCAACGTTTACGTATAACTCCGCCACCACTCGTTGTGCCAGGTGAGACCAGTCCAAAGCCTGGAAAAGGGAGGTGATCGGTATCAACAGCCATCGAGTTCTTGCGTCGCCTGTTGCTTCCAGGACCATTGGCAGTTGGCCTCATTATCTTCTTTCGATGGAACTCATAAGTTTCTTTTCGTCTGACCGTGTCACAACATTATGCGAATTGTCGCTGAAAATTCTACTTGTAGGCTGAAGAGAGACGTGGCGTTTGCGACTTGCGTGGCCGATTAGGCGTAACCTGGCTTAAGGAAACATCTGATCTCTTTAAACTATTGATCTATTTTTAAGTGAATGACTAGCCTACGTTTTGGTCTAATCTAATATTATCTGTCTTTTGAATAACTTTCTTGATTCACATCGCTACGATTCGTTGAATGAAACGCAACCTCTGACACGACCGATTTATTTTAATGTCGAACTCCATTCCAGCAACTATAAATATCGTATTTAACACTGGTGTAAACTCGCCCAAAATAATGGGTTCGGCGGGTCAAGACAATCAACATTTGCGCACAATTACGTTACACCGGATGCGCACATGGGCGCGTTTTGTTTACATGTAACTTTGTTTCATATTAAGATCAATCAATCAATCAATCAATCAATCAATAAAAGTTTATTTGGCAGCTAATAAACAGAACAATAATGACAATTATACAAATCTTACAATTATTGATATCGAATCACCCAGGAGACTTAATTAGGGATCGAAAGATCACGCTGGTTAGGGACACCCGGGGATGTTCGCGGTGAGAATGAACAATAGCACCAATTATCGTTTTTGAACTATTATAAGTTTGTACAACAACAAAATTGTTTGCATAATATCAACTGAAAACTTAACTAACCTTAATTAATAACCTAGCTATCCTAGTCACAGCTATTGATTCATAACATGATAGCTAGCAAGTTGCAACAACGCCAATCGCATGACTTGACAGACTTCATCTCTCATCCCTGGTCATCCAGTATAGCCATCCTCCACTGAGACTTGAACTGAACATTTGGAATAAGGACTTGGAGATATAAATAAATCTTTATTATCCTTATGGAGTTTTTGATAGTAGTACAGTTCCATGTGTCTGTTTCTAAAGAAGAAAACTGCATTAACCTTCCTACAATTTTGCGAGAAAGTCCACCAGTCTATGCTTATGATATTAAAGACATCCGAAACATTTAATTGAATTCACCACACCTCGTCTAGAGAGGGAAGAATTTGGTCTGTTGCGATGGAAAATATATGATCCGTTCAATTGATAACACAACATATACATTTTGGATAAAACAAAGACTAACAAAACGTGCGTAGCCTAACTCCAACAATTATTTTAACTGAAACAACATGAGCCCGCATATTGCAAAATCACGAACTCGTTAAAAAGCCCTGCGGTTTTTGTCTACATATGTCTCTGTGAATCACATCAATTATAAACAATCGGCAAATGATTTCCTAAACAATCCTGAAACAAAATGCTGCTTAGGTAAACTCTTACAAAAGAAAAAAAATGCAACTAAAATCGGACCCAATGCTGAAAGCATCCATGTCACGCATTATGTAACTTACTGCGGTGTGTCTGTTTGTAAAATAAACGAAGATACGCATATATATTATATTTATATGTATTTAAATCGTCTAAATCAGCGAAGTTCGTTTTAAAAATTAGCATTGCACTTTACATTGAACAATAACAACACAGCTTCAGTTTGGTAAAGAAAAGCTCAAATTGCACATTGACTCTTTCCAAAGAGAAACATTATCAGACTGGCATAGGTTAAGGCTTTGGTTACTGTAAATCCTACAATTTAAGCGTTATCACATATTCTGGGTAAACCTGCATATCCTTGAAAATGACGAACATCTTTGGACTGGTTATCGCATCCGCTACTGAGTCAAACCTCAGTTCCTCAGTTCTCATTGGTGGCTCTTTCATCCCCTTTTCACCCGTGATGAAGTGACCGGTGAGCACACGACACTGGAAGACAAACTTCTGTCCATCGGAATCGGGCGGAGAGTAGGTGGATGAGGTAGAGTAGGAGAACGACGTTGCGAAGTACACTCCGTCTCCGAAGGCGGTCGCTGGAAGAGGTATAAAATCCAGAGTAGATATTGAATGGAGGTCAATGAATAATAAAATACGTCTCATGTGCAGGCGTATGCGTGTGGAAATGACATAGGAATTGGATCTAGTAAGGAGTCTTGAGGAGCCCCACCCAAAATCTGGCAGATAATCCACCGGGAGCGGCCCGAGCGGATGTCACCTGGGATGACCATTTCTGAGCGATCCGTGAGATAAAATAGAAACCAGTGAAGAGAACCCCCACTGAGACCAAAAGAGATTTCAAGTCGAAGTAAAAAATAATATCAAATGCTGAAAAGGCATCAAAGAGGGCTAAGAGCGTATAACGTGCATGGGACTGTCAATGGCAGAGCAAATTACCAGACAGAAGGATCTATAGGGGAGCAGTTTAGATAAATGATAAGCTCTAAAGCCAGATGTTTTAGTAGGCCTTCGTCTGTTATACTATAATATTCTGTTAATTGTCGTAAGCGCTACACCCCCACTCAATGAACTCACTTATTCCTCACCTGTTAAAAAAAGAGAACAGTAAAATCGCGACAATGTCAGCTAATAATTATGTCAACAATGCGTATAATGCATGTATGTATATTTGCATGCGTTTATGTTTGTAGGTATGTATGTAAACACGAAAGGTCCTATGTTGACTGACTGACCGTTCTTTCCGCAATAGCTTCTGTTGAATCCGTCCCTGTAGATGTTGCTGAGTACATTTGCGCTGGTTCCATGCCATAGGATGCGTTCATTCTGGAACCCTGGTGGATTTTCCCTCTCCATTTCCTCTTTGCACGCTTTGTAAATCTTGTACATTTTGTGGTTTTCGATTCGGCAAACCTAGGAATAGTGATGAACGGAGTATTATAATAATGTATCTCCCAGCGTCAGTTACATTGTAGGCTAAAATACTGCTCATACTCATCACCTCAATGTCACTTAAACAGAATACAGGTCGCCACAATGATTAGCAACTTTAATTAGCTATCGAGATATGAGAGTTATCTGAAAAACAACTTTCAAAAGATAGCACATTTATTTTGGAGTCACTGCTTATAAGGAAATAATGCTGCCAAAGTAAACATATCACTTCGCAGTTACCATAAGTAGTACCGGATATATTCGAGCGCGTAATGTTTAAAATCAATCTAAAGCGAATCCTGTTTTTTTCTTACTTGTTTAACTTTGTCAGTCCACTGTTGACCACCTTCAGCCATCATTTTCGATATGACGGCTTTGTACTCCTGGTCTGAACTGTCTAGTATCACTCTCTTAAAAGTCACTCCCGTCTGAGCTGGACCCCATTTTCTTGTGAATGGATCACCCGCTAAAACAGCGACATCATTATTAGTCAATTCGGGCTATAACGGCATGTCTCTACTTACACCAATAAATGTATCTATCGTTGACATTTTAAATCATGTTGAGCAGTTAAAGATTTCAAGACACAACTTTTTAAAATGCCAATAAGTATATTTTATCATACGGATCGCTCAGAAATGGTCATCCCAGGTGATATCCGCTCGGGCCGCTCCAGGTGGACTATCTGCCAGATTTGGGGCTCCTCAAGACTCCGTACTGGATCCATTTCCTATATAATTTCCACACGCATACACCTGCACACGAGACGTATTTTATTATTCATTGACCTCCATTCAATATCTACTCTGTAGGCATTAAGGCAAAGACAATTTTTTAAGCAGGTCACATTTTGTCAGTAAAAAGGAACGCGACCAACATTTTTAATTTGGAAAATTGGATGTCTGTGGATCCAAATGAATGCAGATCTTGAGAGGTCAAGGACTCACTGGTGGACGCCTTGCCATCGATGCTGCTAGACCCAGTCAAAGACGTGGTGTCTGTGGAATCCAGTTGAATCGCTCCCAGTTTGCAACTCAAAGAAGAAAGCTCAGTTTCAGCTGCAAACCATTGCAACGCACTATAATCAACGACACAATGTATATGACGTCCTTTGACGTTGAATCTATCAAAGAGAATTGGCAGAAAATCCAATTACTTAGCATGCATAATATTTGCATATTGCCATATTGGTAGGCCTATGTTGGAATCCGCATGAAGTATGAAAGAAGCACCTATAAAGATAACCTGAGTTTTATGGAATGGTAATCGCAGAGGCGGCGATCTCGCTTGACAGGTGGGTGGGGATACCCAATATATATATATGTACAACAGCTATTTTAAGTTTTAAATGAGCTTTCTGCAACAGGACCTCTCTCGTGTATATTAAGACTCACATCTCTTTGGTCGTGAGGCTGATGCTTCACCAACTCCCACTTGGTTGACTAGGCCTACTCCCGGATTGGTCGGTGGGTGAATTTCTCGCTTTGAATGTTGGCTGTGAATTCCTTTCGCTTGGCACTGACAGCAAAGATCGTAATTGGAACAATCGTTGCACTTATATCGAATCCCTCGCACTTCGCCATTACAACCATCGCAAGTCACCGCGAAATGCATAACTACAAGAAAATATCAATTGCGGGCTAACCAGAAGTCATAGCAATCTGCTAAAATGTTAACGATAGGTCTACATAGGTCACACTTAGTAGGAGTTCACGAAGTTAGGTGATTTGAAGACCCATCTGTGAACTTTAAATCCATTCAAAGGGACACCCATAACTTTGCAATGAATGATTGCGTCATCCTCGAATGATAAAGTGAAGCAGACATACTCAAAAGCAGCCATAATAATGGGCAAAATGATATATGTAAAATATTAATGTAACGGTCAATACTGCCAACTCCATTTGCCGAAGTATACCGATTCGTTCACGGGCATTCGCCAGGCGTAATTATGCATACCCTTACGGGCGTGACATCATCTAAGAGGTAAAGGTGACGAAATTCTCACAGAGCCAATCGCAGATCTCCAAAGTTCTAAAGCGCCAATCGAAAGCCAAGCGCAGGGCACCAGCTTATTAGATCAACATTTGACTAATAATGGTTCTGGGAGAAGATAGTTCAAATGGAATATTATATAAAATGTAACTTGTTTCAAACTTGTTCACGAGGCTTCCATCTGAAATAATCTCCCTACATAAGCGAAAATTAATTGTGTATTATTAAACATATCTTTTAAGGATCATAGTGCTTCAGGAAACTTCACTCTGTCACAACTCTAAATGTCAATTTCATTAAGAGCTGTAAAGTGAATAGGCGTACTATTGTGCATTAGCATAGTCAACTTCGATCATAAAATACGATTGAATTCTTTCTGCTCTCTCTGTCTCTCTCTGTCTCTCTCTGTCTCTCTCTGTCTCTCTCTGTCTCTCTCTGTCTCTCTCTGTCTCTCTCTGTCTCTCTCTGTCTCTCTCTGTCTCTCTCTGTCTCTCTCTGTCTCTCTCTGTCTCTCTCTGTCTCTCTCTGTCTCTCTCTGTCTCTCTCTGTCTCTCTCTGTCTCTCTCTGTCTCTCTCTGTCTCTCTCTGTCTCTCTCTGTCTCTCTCTGTCTCTCTCTGTCTCTCTCTCTGTTAAGTAACAGTTTAATTTCAACAAATTCGGTTTATTTTAATTTTCCGGAAAAAGCAAATCCTACTTCAATTACAATATCTTGATAAACAATTAACCCATCAACCTCTACGGCCTCTTCGGTTGAAATTTTATGCAGCTAAATCACTCTCAGCCCAAATATCTTCGCAAACTCTTCAAAATCCAGTCAAATCTTTCTACCTGATCGTCCTTTTGTTTCACTCTTCGTCGACCCCGATCACTTCTCATCTCAATTTCTCCAACTGAGCCATATCCAACACTTCACCACATGTCCGGAACAATATTTCTCCTGAATGACGCACTTTTTAGGTTCTTCCACCTTCATTGCAAATCACCCACCGTCATCTGCCTCAGGTTTTTCTATTCCTCGCCACTTCAAACCAAATTCTCATCTTTTTTAAAGAGACAGATATGCATATCTTCAACAACCGATTCGCATTATCGCCCAACTTCCAATTCTCGACCTAAACGACACCCGCCTTAGCAGTTAACCTACTTTGCCTCTTCTGATCCTCAAGAAACCGGACTCGTCTGACAACCCTTCGGAATAGCCAAATAACTTGACTCAGCGCTTTATAAGTTTGGAGATTACGATTATGATTACGACGGATGTAGAGGATCGCTGAAGAAGCAGTAGGTCTGTCGATGGTTTTGAGGGTAGAAGGAATTATATTTTCAAAGGAACTTACAATCACTAGGCGGCGCTTGTGTCTGAGTCGGTTTGTGAATTTCTCGCATGGAATGTTGGCTGTGAATTCCTTTCGCTTTGCACTGACTGCAAAGATCGTAATTGAAACAATCGTTGCACTTATATCGGATCCCTCGCACTTCGCCTTTACAACCATCGCAAATCACTCCTAAATGCAAACCTAAAAAGCGATATTGATGATATCAAAAATTCTCATAGCCTAACTAGCGAGCCGTTAGAGAACCATGACACTCAAACCTTCATTCGCAGTAAAGCACTGATGTTAAGGTTCGTTTAGGTCTAGTCAGCGAGGGGCAGAGTGAACAAGGAAGTCAGGCTCATATTTTTGAGTTTTGGACAGGACTTTGAGAACAGACACTAATAGTGCATTGGATGTAACAGTAATATGCAGTTACGCCTACTGTACAAAATCATTTGCCGTACGAAGGCAGCCTTATTTTTTATATCGCCTTGACATATTTAGGAAAAACGTTTGTAAGACTTTCAGAGGATGGTCGTAAAGAGTAAGGTTCTGACTTATGATTAATGATTCATCTGGAATGTATTAAAAATAATCAACTTTCTTATATGAGAAGCGTAGTGAAGACTCCTTACACCCTCTTGGTTGAAGAGCTGATCGGTTACGAACTCTCACTTGGTTGACCAGGTGGCCTAGTCCCAGGTTCAAGCTATTCGATTGGTTTAGGTGTATTTCTCGCATCGAATGTTGGTTGTGAATTTCCTTCTCTTTGCACCCACTGCAGAGATCGTAGTTGAAACAATCGTTGCACTTATATCGTTTTCCTCGCACTTCGCCTCTACAGCCATCGCAAATCACTCCGAAATGCAAGACTGCAAGAAAATATGATGTTTACCAGTGACAATAAATCACAGAGGCAAAAAGATCTGTTAAAACGTCATCAATATATAGGGTTACATGAGTCAGAAACCCACAATCATTCAGGTTGGACACCGAAAACTCTGTTAAAGGTGGTTTTGTGTGTCATCAAATACTGATCAAGTGATCTTATGGTTCGCTGACTTCCTCTTTAGGCAGGTGGTTCCTACGTCCAATTTCGCCATTCGTCTCGTTGTCCGGCTCTATCCCAAAACTTGCTATAATGCTCCTTCATCGTCCATTAGAATAACATAATTCTCGGTCATCCTGGTGTCTTCCTCCCCTCTTTTCTTCCCTCCGGTAAGTTCAAACTTCCAAGCAGAGAATCTTCTCTCATTAAAGTGATCCCGATATCCATATTTATTTATTTATTTATTTTCTGTTGGAGCCTCATCAGATACACTCCAAGACAACCATAATAATGTGCAAAATGATATGTAATATATTAATGCTTCTTTCTGCTTCGTTTACCTGAGTATATCGAATTCTCGATTTGTAGGCCTACACCAATGTAACCACTAGGCATACCCTTAAGGGGCGTGGCACCACCTAAAAGACAAAGGTGGCTAAAATATCACCCAGTCAATCGCAACTTTCCAAACTTCTAAAGCGCCACTCGAAAGTCGAGCGCAGGGCACCAGCTTATACGATCAACATTTGCAAAACAGGTGTTCGGCCATACTTACAGCTATCCATCGGTCGAAGAATCTCTCGTAATTGATGTTCCGCGTGAAATCCTTTCTCCTGACAATCGTTACATAAGTCGTAATCGGGGCAAACGGTGCACTTGTGACGAACCCCAAAGACGGGACCTCGACACGCATCACAAGTAACACCAGAGTGGATTTCCATAACTGAACACTTAAGTAGACCTACGGAGTTATCTCGCTGTCTCGCTGTACAATAGACAGAGACATAGAGAAATTGATGACAATGCTTGTCACGACGCCTTCAACCAAGGAAATTCCCGATATCGACGGATATTTACGGTAGCCTGTAAAGGACACTTCTTCTTCTTCTCCTCCTTCTAGTGCTCTGCCTCTTCAGCAGGTTCAAATGTCAAACGTCGTCATTCCTCTCGCTGTTAGGCTCTTCTTTAAGCTTTCCATATCCATCTGTCTTGGTCTTCCTCCTATTCTCTTCCCCTTCATTTTCCTTAAAAACACATTGTAATGTAATGTAAATCTCCTAACTATATCAGCGATTCCATTTGAACGGTTGGCGTCATACGCATATTTATAAGTGCAGACAAGTAACATTTATTGTTTCCTTCATTCATATGATCTCATGTCTATAGATATTCTAAATGGTTTGCAATGTATTGCAATGTATTGCAATGTATTGACATGTATTGACATGTATTGACATGTATTGACATGTATTGAAATGTATTGGTGTTTTAAACATTAACTAAACAGTCGTGGACGCGTTTCATACAAACGGATCATCGCAAGTTTCGCTTAAAGAAGCCCTTGACGAAACTTCAGCAGAATCATTAATTGCGGCTCATTTATTTGCAGTTTGTAGGCCTAAACTAGGATCTCATTAAAACTTCCACTACGACTTCTACTATTAACATCTAGCTAGTTTGTAGCATTTATGTCACCTTGTGACCTTGTGCTGTCAGTGTGTTTGAACTCTAGCGACTGTTATGATTAACCTTCTCCATTTCTTTCTTTCCGAAGTCGCGTACCTTAGTTCCTCAACGTTCATTCCGGTTTTTTCGTGGGTCTCGTCCATCCATTTTTTACTTGGTCGCCCTCTTTTCTTCCTTCCCTCTCCACAGTCAATGCAGCATTATTTCCTTTTCCAATCCATCTGATCGCATAACATGTCCGAAGAAGTCTGCTTCCTTCTCAGCGCTCTTGTAACGTCTCATCATTCTCAATTCCAATCTCCCTGTGCACCCCTTCGTTTTGCATTGACGTTTAACCTCTGTATATAACTGTTTCCTTTGAACCTGATTTGAGATAGGTTGAAATCTCGATGTCACAAGTACCATATATCCATAAATCACGCAGTTTTTACGAGTTCATGAGAAATACTAAATTGCTATGTATGTTATTGCATGTCAAACGACTGAGAACAATGATTGTAAGAGCGCAAGGCTCGTGTCTGGGGGGGGGAGAGCCTATGACGTTTGTCGTTTAATATCAGAATGAAACTTTGAAATTAAAGTTAAACCTTTGACAATGTAAATACTGTTAATTGTTGACATTTGTTTAATTATTATTACAATTATTTATAATCATCGTCGTTATCATCATCACCAATATCATCACTATCATCATAATCAACAACACTTAACATAGTATGTTTTTAAACGGCTGCGTTATGAAAGCAATGATATTATTATCAAAATAAACGTAAAATGCAATACGATCATAAAATGGTGCTGGCTAAGCATCATTTTGATTTCCATTTATTGTAATGTTATCCCTGATTTGTAAAGTTAAAATGTATGACTGAGTCCTTGAATTTATAGCTTCAGCGTGATGACGTATTCCGGGTAGACCTGCATATCCTTGAAGACAACGAACATTGTTGGTGCCAATGTATCATTAACAGCCGAATCAAATCTAAACTCTTTGGTCCTCATCGGGGGTTCTATCAACCCCGGTGTTCCTTGGGTGAATTGACCGGTGAGGACGCGACACTGGAAGATGTACTTTTGTCCCTTTTTGTCCGGAGGAGAGTAGGTTGGTGATGCGGAGTAGTCGAAGGATGTTGCGAAGTAGACGCCATCACCATAGGCGGTTGCTGAAACAGTAAGGGCTTACATCTAGTGACTTTCAGAGACACTAATCGACCTAGATCATTCGATAATACGATGAAATTTTACTGAGTTGAGGGTGAAACTAAGGGGCCATTCACATATTATATAACGCATAAAGTTCCAATTTTTGGCCCACTCCTACCCCTAATGACGCTATATAGCAGCAGCTGTGACCCCCCCACCCTTATATTATATAACAGATATGCTACCTACCTCCCCTACCCCACCCCAGTCTATAAGCACGTTAGAAGACATACAATCGACATAATTGTATTGCACAATTTGAAACTTTTATAACTATGTTAGTTAGCACTTTAATAGTGACTAGATTATGTTAGTTATTATGGAATTTAGTTACTAGACTATGCAAATTAGCACATTAATTGTTTAATACTAGAAATGGACTTTCCAATTGGCAGGCAGACAGACAAAATAGCATCAAGCTGAAAAAAGTTTGTTATATAACGAAACCTTTGACCTACCCCTACCCTACACAATATAACGCTAACAAAACAGGAACCCACCCACCTACCCCTTGAGCGTTATATAATATGTGAACGGCCCCTAATTGCATTTGATTATTAGATTCAGACATTTTAAAAGTGGTCAGGGTTCAACTCGATACAGATATTCTTGATTCCGGGTGGGTACTCGAAAGAAGGGATCTACAGACCAACTTACACACTTTTATATAAACGACGCATATGGTATTATGATGGACAGCTAATTATCTCTCTATAGTGATCATTATCAGTTCTTCATTCATATATACAGGTATGTCTAGTTGTCTACATGCATGTAAGGAGAATTGGAGATGATATTGAGATATCCCTACTTTTGTCACACACTTTCATTTATCTCTGTCGTCGTTCACCTGACTAATTCATTTGGCGCGCCATCGTTTGATTCATCGTTTACTAAACACAAGCGCAATAGAAATAATTACTTATCGTTAATAATATTATTGGTGATTGCGTTTTGCAGAACGTACCGTTCTTTCCGCAATAGCTTCTGTTGAAACCGCCTCTGTAGATGTTAGTGAGAACATCTTCGCTCGTTCCATGCCAAAGGATTCGTTCGTTAACGGTTCCTCGATCGTTCACTCTCTCTAAATGCTCTCGACAACTGCTGTACGTCTTGTACAATCCATGATTCTCGATTCGGCAAATCTGACACGTCAAAGATACCCTGAGTGTAGTTGGTGCTGGGAGTATTACAGGTGAAGTGGGTTAAAACAAGGCTTCAGAAGGTAGCGTGAGGTATGGTCAGGGTTACTGTGAGGTAAGGTAGGATAAAAGGTGACGTCAGCCAAGGTCAAGTGACATAAGTACGGTAAGATAGAAAAGGAGATAAGATAAATTAAGAGTTAATTTAATCCTTTGCTATCAATTTTTGCACATTTGACCCATTGTTCTCTGTGCTCTTCAGTCCTGGGCTTTTGCCATGTGACATCAGAGCCGGTGTGTTGTCAAGATTTGCATAGGATTTCAGTCGTCTTGTTTCTTTACGGCCGACGTATCTGCACCCATTCGACCGACCCTCCTCTTACTCCTAAGCTCTGCTGTTGTAAACAGATGCGAACTAGACAAATATGGGTTAGCAGCTTGTCCAATGTCGCTACGTAGTGAATCGAGGCGAGTTTGAATTTGCGATCCTTCGATTGCTAGCCACAGAATGAACCGCTACGCCACCGCGCCCCACAAGTTGAGTATTAGGTGAGATAAATGTTGATTTGATAAGAATAAGAACCTGTAAACAATTATATTGAGACGTCCGATATACATGTAGTGCCTCCTTTTGAGAATATTATTTGCAAAGCCAGCAGAGTCAATGTAATCAACAACTGTGGGTTGTACAGACCGTGAGATTTGAATGGATGGTGCTGACAATACAGTTGAGGAGCAGAGGTTCGATTACTATTTGTCACCTACCATCTTGACCTTGTCCTTAAACATCTTTCCTCCCATCTGATCCATGTTCTGAACGACTGTTTTGAATTCGGAGTCTGATTCTGGCAGTGTGACTCTTTTGTAGGGAGCGGAGGAACTGGCAGGAAACCATTTCGCTGTATAATCATCTGGAGAAAGAACAGGTCAGGAAGAACCGCGTTGCAAGCAAACATTACAATTGCGGCTACCATAGATTCTATAGCGCCTCTTTATAATTCACAAGGCATCAACCGATAGCACATCAAAATCAAGTCGATATTTAGAAGATAAATATGACTAGAGGGAGAGAGCGTGTTACTGGTGAATATGTTCGATTTGAAATGGTATTAATATCTTCCAGTTAGAAACAAACTATTAATGAACACACATGGTAAAGATGCCGTTGTTCTATGAGTAAATTGAATTAGTACTTGGGCTGAGACACTTCATCGTCACAACATCTGAAGCTATTCCGAAAACTCACCTGCAGTAACCTCCATATGGCGAAATGCGACAGAGTTCTTTGAAGCTGGCGTTAGCGAATGTGGAGCCGCTGGAGCGACACCATACGGTTTGAAATCGCTTCTGAAATCTATTGCCTTGACCGAGTTGACCGCTTGAAACGCGGTTTCAGGCGATTCACGACCATTTTCTGGTTGAAGGTATAAAGCCACAATACATTGATGAATTCATGTATTAGGTATAAATATGCGCATGCATATATATATACATATATATAATGTATATATATATATATATATATATTTATGTAATTTTTTAAATATGTATTAAGTAGATTTGTGTGTAGATATGTTTGTGTATGTATGACTGTATTTGTGTTTTATGGGCAATTTATGAGCAAAGATGGTCATGTATGTTAAGACCTTTTATGATCCTCTCATTGCACGCTCATTGCCCTTCAATATGGTATAAACCATAAAAAAAATGACCAAAAGTGTATTCCTGAATCATAAACTTTCTACATTACTTTCACTCTCATCGTGACTCACTAACTCACCGTCGACGGAAGTGACATCATGAACGGTGTGCCTCTTCGTTAACGGCTTCCGGTCACTGGACCTGACTCTAGGCCTAGGTGGCTGCGTTTGATGCATTTTTCCGGTCAAGGTCACTGGTGGCAAATGACCAACTTCTGTAAATATTCAGAATCATTACGTGTTAAATACTAACAACATTACATTCTGAAAACGGTTGGAATGCTTAGTCTCTGGATGTTGACCTGATTACGGTTTTGGTTCTCGAGGGCCTTCAGATGATGCCTTTTGCATTAAAAACCGGCGCTATGGAAGCTACTAATTTTAGTTGCAATTGACAATTACATTATTGAATGCAGTTAAAGTCAATTTCGATTGGATCTATGATTGTTGGTAATAAAGACAGCAACTGATTTGTACGTACTTGGCTGGACGACGTCGACGATAGGTGGAGCCACTGGGACGATTCCATAGGGGAGACTTTCTGTTGACGGCCTCTCAATGTCATAGGTGAGACTGGCTGCTGAGAGACGCACTGTGTGATCGGGGAGACTGGCTATTGACGGCCGCTCAGTGTCATAGGGGAGACTGGCTGTTGACTGACGCCAAGTCTCACAGGGGAGGCTGACCGTTGACTGACGCCGTGGGTCTTTTGGACCCATGGCAACGTTGACTGAGCCCCGTCTTTCCTTTAACCCCGGCTGAACACGATCAAGACTCACTTTGTTGCCTACAACAAATCGCAAATCTATCCAAACTCGTATATATCAATTAGTCGTTCTTAATGGTTGTTGCAGAATCACTTTGATGAGCCGACGAATAACTTAGGCGCTATATAAATGCATGTTACATTTCAACTATTACTGAGGGCACTTAATATTGCGTATTTAGGTAACCCACGAAGATATTGTTATGAGACAGATGAAAAGGGATACGTGTTAAGACGGCCGATGTATCAGCTGTGCGCTGTGCGGTGTCAAAGACTACAGCAGGTAAAAGAGAAGTGGAGAGAGGACCGTCGTGAAATACGCTTCCGCTAGGAATTCTGGAATTGGAGCAGAATCAATAGTTGTCTCACTACTTAGGAAGGTGCATTTAATCGATGTGATCAGTCCATCCTACTTGATTTAGCAACCATTGACAAAAACTGTTCAACCTCTCTTAACATCATTTCCGCTAGCGATTGAAGACCATTATGTTCAACTGCGGTTTCACTGTGTTAGTTTGGGAGCGCCTATGACGTTGTCTGTCTTTAACTGGCGCCATATAAATTCACAATAACCGCTACTATTACCTATATATGTACACGGATATGCCGTACGGTGAGTTTGGTGTTTGTATCACCAACCCCATGTTTTTGAAGCCGCATGACTGGCGTTTGGTCCGAGTAACGCGGCAGCAGTTTTGGTCGCTTGAATTGACGAGATCTTAGGAAGATTGCAAGATCGGAAAGCATCTTTCGTTTCGACGATTGTATGGTGGCTGTGGATTCCTCCACGTTGACAGTGTTGGCAGCAGACAAAGCCGTCACAAACCAGGCACGTGTATCTGACACCCTTCACGGTTCGATTGCATCCGTCACAGCTCACTGAAGCACGTTCAACAGTAACCACCACCCGTTACACATGAGGAATTCGTACTAGACACGTTTTTATTCTTAATCGGTCTCTTTTTGCACCATATTATAATTTTAGTATTAATGAACATAACAATTGATTATTTTTATAATATTTGATGATAATAAATAATTCATGATAATATCTGATGACTTGATTATGTATGCTAATGTATGGTAATAATCATATGTTATATAGAATGTTTAATATTGACACCTATAATTTATATCTGGGGAATAACAGCCGTTCGTTGTGTTAACTTCATTTCATATCACGTGGTTAAGCAATTCGTCAAAATCTTCTCAAACATTGCAAAACAAGTTGATCATCTAAATGAAGTTTATCAAACAATATGCAGACTGGAAAAGAGACGATAGAATTTCTCATGAATAAAATAATTTCGAATATATTTCAGACAAGAAATATTGAAAAAGGGTAGAGTGATAGGAAGACAGTGACGGAGACAGAGACAGTAACAGAGACAGATAGACACACATACACAAAGACAGGCATATGAAGAATTACAGATAAAAAGATACACGCACAGACACAGACAGAGACAGACAGACAGAGACAGACAGACAGATATAGGGAGTACACTGTATGCGTTCTATTGTAACAAACTTGTCTTTCAGGCTTTCAGAATCTCGATAGTATCTCCGGTGTAGAAATTGTGAATGGTTCCAAACGTTTCTCTCTCTCTTTCTTTCTCTCTCTCTCTCTCTCTGTCTCTGTCTCTCTTTGACAGCGAAATCTTCAATTGCAAACGAAGTTTTAGAATCTCACTCCAATTTAATCTACTCCTAATCTGATTAATTAATTTCGAGGCAATCGTAGTAATCCACAAGAAGTAAACAAGTTCAACTGTTGCACGGTTTGTAAAGCGTTGTAGATATCGTATTATCTGTTGCTATTCATCAGCCAACTTCCTTCATCGGTAGGCCTATTTTTCGTAATACATAGCCCTAAATAGAACGAACAGAGGTGAGAGGTAAGATTCTGAGAGGTGTGTAGATAGACAGGTGAGATTCTGACGTATAGGCCCTAGGCCTACCTAGGTAGGCCTAGGTAGGCCTAGGGCCTATACGTCAGAGTTTCATCTGTCTATCGACACACCTATATTATCGCTTAGCTTGGACATTCACTTGTTAAACGCTTCAACTGGTTTATTGCGATGTTGCAACTGGAAATGCCCAAACGCTCAGATTGGCCTATAGTTAAACGCGATTGTTCTAACTTAGAAATGCGAGTAGGTCCTAACTATCGAAAAACACTCGAAGCAAACGTTCCTAGAATGCAGCACTATAGACATTTAGCGTCAAAATTTCTGCTTTCTAATAATACCTTGACTTACACAAATGCTTGACTGACGATTCATGATTATGCGTAGCCTATGTCGTCTTACTTCTTTGTATGATAAGTGTGTATACTTTTAATGTGTGTCAATATTAGTGCAACTTCGGCTTCTATTTCCTACCTATGTATGAGCTGCAAATATCCTGGAGCCATCTGATCGCGGTTGTCCGTTTCTTATGAGCAGATACGATACAGCTCTAATTTGCTTCTTGCAAGAATAAACTCGTCATAATCACCACCACCACCGTCGTCGTCGTTATCATCATCACCAGTTATCATAGTGCATTCATTTAGGGCCGCTATCTAATGACGAGGCATCAATCGATGGCGCTGAGTAATTGTGAGTGAATGACTTTTGCTCAATGTCCCAATGCACAGCAGTAGACCTATACACGTAATTATTATAGTAGAGTGAGTGAGTATGATGGGTCTATGACAGCAATGTTTACTGTTCTAATTTAGATGAATATGAGAATTGATTTTCAATAGTCTTATTACAGATTAGGGAACGACATTTTTCATACAAGAAGAAGAAGAAGAAGAGGAGGAGGAGGAGGAGGAGGAGGAGGAGGAGGAGGAGGAGGAGGAGGAGGAGGAGGGGAGGAGGAGGAGGAGGGGAGGAGGAGGAGGAGGAGGAGAAGGAGGAGGAGGAGACATCTTGTCTAATCAAAAAGACAATATTTGAATGCTACCTAAACTTTAATGATATAGTTACCTACGCTACTCTTAATGATGATTACGAAATTTATGATGATGACGATGAAGATAATAATAATAATAATAATAATAATAATAATAATAATAATAATAATAATAATAATAATAATAATAATAACAATAATAATAACGACGACGACGATGACGATGATGACGATGATGATGATGATGATAATAATAATAATAATAATATGGCATGAGTATTCTACGAAGAAATAGTATTTCCATCTCTAAACTATATATTTGTTATGATAAGTGATGTTGATAGAAAACTAATCTAATGTTGAGTGACAAGACGAGGAATACATTTTATGATATAATTTATTTATTTATTACTGAAATTTGATACGGCTAATTTGACTGTATGACGGCCTGTCTTAAAAATGCGCCACTCCCTGATCCCTCCCTAATTTGACTAAGGTGCCGTATAATAGGCCTAATTATTTGCCTTCACACAGAGTGTTTCAAATGAATAATGTGATTTATACAGACTTACTAGCCATTGCTTTACAGCGCTAACTGCCCACTCCTGTGGCTATTTATATCCATCCTTTGTAGACCTTTAGAGAGACGTACACAATGATGCAGAGAGTGGGACAAGCAGGCATAGGAGCAGGGACATCGCAACAAATAACATATAAACAGACTGCTCGATGATTAATAGGATGTAACGCCATCTAGCGAATTGAACGTCATTAAGACACGTGTTAAGTATTAAGGCTCAGGTAACGTTCAAAAGAAAGGGTCGACGATTTACACTCCATTCGACAGATGGCCTGTCAATCTAGAAGTAGATATCACGACCTGTGTTTATATTATACACACATTGCCTGCAGATGTTCAAGTAGGAGACAAACTACAACCAGATGTTGGCAGACAGACAGACAGACAGACGGACGGACGGACGGACGGACGGACGGACGGGCGGGCGGGCGGGCGGGCGGGCAGGCAGACAGACAAACAAACAGACAGATAGACGGACGGACGGACAGACAGATAGACAGACAGTCAGACAAATAGCGATTGACTGACGAAGGGATTTCAAAATTCTCTTTGTATCATTAAGTTTGACTGCTAGGATAATCATGATATATATCTGAATAAATAAATAAAATGTTTTGCTGGTTTGAACGTACGTAAGGCTGCTTTTAATGCTGGGTGCGTACGTTTTAAAGCCATGGAAAGAAGTATGTTGTTAACTCTGTTCTGTTTAGCAAACTTCTCCTCTCGATAAGGTTGTTTATAGGGTAAGGTACATTACCCCATAAAGGCACTCAGACAGCATGCTCTCTCTTCTCTATTTTCGTCGCAATAGATTTTATAAGTGGATGGATGTATTCAGAGTTTAACGACCGCTTTTGACAACAGAGGCCGTTGCAGTCGACAGAAATTTGCTTGGCATACACCTATCACAGCACTTACAGTTTATCAGCTAGAATTCAATCAGAAATATGCATTACAAATTGCACACCTTTTTATGAGGTCACGTATGAAGTATAAAACCATGTAATAATAATTCGAATTTTACAATTACGCATATCATCCTCGATATGGATGCGTCGTTAAATAAATTTTTATCAGTCAGAATTTTACAATTCGGTTGTTCTTCTATGGCACAACATGAAGCGAATATAATAGTAATAATCGTAATCGTTGGTCAAAGTTAGTTTTAGCTATTAGAAGCGTTTCGAATCTTTTGACCAATCAAATCATTTTTCTGTGTACGTCAACGACTTTTTGGCACCAGATGTCGTTAAACTCTGTTAATTGTCAATCTAAGGCAAATTGTTCGTTGGCACCATGTGTTTGCGCTTCCTCGATTACATTTAAATATGCATCACAAACCCTGTTTAATGGGATTGGGTAGTTCCTATATCACATCAGTGTGGCTAGTTTGAATATCGGCCATCTGGCGGTCAGGAAATTTCGCGTGTTGTCTACTGAGTGCATGTAGCTATAATCAAATTTATGAATGAAAATGTAAAAATTATTGCATTTTCAGAGCGAAATGTTGTCGAGATTTAAGTTCTCATATACCTGCAGGCGTTACATGTAATTGGAGCGAGATGTGCACCCTGTGCGTCCCTGGTATACGTTGTACTGGGAGATGCGCTATAGAATCTGTTAAATAATTATGAAAGGGCATGTGCAAAGGATTATTTAACCGCCCCACCATTCCATTGGCGATTCACAGATTTCATATCCATGTTCCATGAAATGTAATATTAGTGAAATTGTTGACACCTCTTTTACGTAGCTCTATTTTCATATAAATTAACTGCCTTTATTTTGTAGTATTATGACTAATAATGCTAAAAACTTCGACAAAAAATTTCGGGCGATGTCAATCGCTTTACTTACTTTTCGACAGATGTCGTTCAACTCTATTCCCGTAAGTCTTAGTCACATTACGTCGCATTGAGAGACCCAATTCCTTGTATTATTAACCATCCCATTCTTCTATATTTTCTTATTTTAAAGAATCTATAATTATATATTATATAAGATTAACAGTAACTATCTGGCTATTGTAAAATACGTTTCAATCTTCAATACAGATGTCGTCCAACTTCAAATTTCGTTTCGAATACCAATTGCTGCGTAACAAATCTCTGCACGCAATTTATATTTTGCAAGACAGTATACTTTTGTGTACAAAAAATATAAAGTTTTGAACGCCTCCGTTACAAAAACTCAGGCAGTGCCAATCCCAAGCCTGAATAAAGAAGGAGGGCGACGTAAATGATCCTTGTTATCACAAGGTGTCGCTAAACTTCAACTACGTATACCTGGAAATTGTGAATATGCTCACGTCACAAATAGTCCACTTGCATCGTTCGAACGCGTGCATGAATGGAAATAACGCCTGGACTCTGCATTTTGTGCTGTTGATTAACAATTGAGAGCATAGCACAATTGTTTTATTATGAAATGTTACAGGGTAGAAGAATGTTACCTATAACTGACCTTCAATACACCCTGAATACTGTACAGCTTTAGTAGGCGTAACCATTGGTTCATCCGTCTTAAATACTGGCTTTGGCCACTAGTGATTGGCTGGCATTATATTCTGGTTTTTGAGAGGTGAACTGTGTTATGGGTTCGTTCCATTCTAAGGTTCAGATGGATAAACCAGAAGATAATCTCCAAGACCTTCGAAAATATGCCGATTGTTCTGATAACACTGAGAAAATTCATGCTAAGAATGTTGGGTTGCATTTAGGGAAACGTTGATCTAGTTTATCATCGCAAAAATGATGTTGTTTAACTAAAACTAACTGCACTGAATCACCATTCTATTGGCGGCTAACTGCCTTGTTACATTTTCTTATTGCTGCGGACTTCTGGTGGTTCCCCGCATGCGCTCTGCCATGGCCCAATCCAGGAGCTTCGCCTACGTGTATTCCACCAGCCGGAACAGCCTCCCCTTCCTCTTCGGAAGGAACTGCTCTCTATCTCTCCCCTGCTGCTTTCCGGAAGCGCTTGAAGACTTTCCTTTTTTCTGTTTAGCTTGACATGTGTTGAGTCGCGTGAGTCTCTGATTTGAGTGGCGTTATATTAGTGCCCCCATTACACTACATTGTGTCAATGAAACCAATGAAAAGTTGAACTGCTGATACCTCTTTTAAGTTCTAAGCACTGCGATTAAATACATTGCTGCGCTGAGCCGATATTCACTCAGCCCTTTCGATCTGGGCTCGATAACAACAGTGGGAATTGCAAAACAATAATTTCGGTTAGCTTCAAAGTTTTTCGTCTTTGTCACTAGATGCCGTTTTAACTCTTCATTCCCAATTATCGCCCAGAAACTATACCTTCATGATGTTATACAATAAAGATTTCCAATTCTTCATATTTGAGATTCAAGCTCTAAATTCTTTCCTCCAAGGAATCAATGATTTGGGAAATGGTAACTATTGTTAAAATAATTGTTACTGAATTTTACGACAACGCACAGATGTTGCTCAACTTCAAATTTAGTTTCTAATATTAATAACGGTGTTTTAATACATACACAGGCAATTTTTCACTTGGAAACGTAATTGTTCGTCGATTACCTTCGTAATTAGCTTAAATGAATTGTTATGTGATCAAAAGGTTAAATTTTCTTGACTTCAATTTTATCGCCCGATAAAATAGTTTCACAACGGAAAAATATTATACGTTGTTTCAGTCCGGTTTAGTATATGGGCTCTTATAAGAGTAAATAGTTTGAATGGCCATAGTACTAGACTCATATAGGATGGATGGATCCAGGGTTCAACGACAGCTTATGACAACAGAGGACGTTGCCGCCTACAGAAATTTGCTTGGCATACTACAGCACTTACAGCTTTTTTAATTAGATAGTAATTTCAGACACCTGTTTTAACTTTAGATAACTGCATATAAATACGTCTAACCACCTAACCAATGGGTACAATACATCGCTATATTCAGTTCCACCAACAATTTTTGATATCGTTCAATAGCAATTAGGAACACACAATTGTTAGAAAATCTGTGTTCGCGCTTTGGCAGTGCCAGTTCCAAATCTAAATAAGCGAGGAGGGCGACGCAACGCAACTGATCATTGTCGTCAGTTTATCGTTTAACTGAAACTACTAACAGTACATTATTGTCAGATTAGGGAGAGGTTAGCAATTAGATGAATTAATGCCGCCTGCAGGATAGCATCCGTTGCGCCGTTATCATCGTTCTATCGGCGTATCCCTATTGTTATATGCGTATTAATTTAAAACAATGATCTGTAAAGTGAGGCAAGGTAGTCTTAAATACTGACGTATAACGCTATTGCCACTGCTGTGTAGTCTGGCATTATTTGGGTTTTTGAGGGGGTGAACTGTGTTCTAGGTTTGTTCGCTTTTATAAGTTAAGATGGATAGACCAGAAGATTATCTCAAACACCTTCTACAATATGCCAATTGTTCTGTTAGCATTATGAAATTTTCTGCTAAAGATGTCGGGTTGCGATTAGGGTCAGGCGAAAGGTCACAGGGTCAATTATCTCGTTTGCCCTTCTGACCTCGATGACATCCAAGACACGAGTAGCCTCTGATACATCTCCTGCAATCAGGTCCACGTCGTGTTAATCTCTTCCTTCCGTCTGATTGGCCAGCGCAATTCTTTGGCCCCGCCCACTCGACACCCGATTGGAGAGGGCGTGGTCAACGATCTGTCAGCGGCGCCTATGGAAAGCCATTAGCGTCTTAACGTCTGATTAATCGCAGACGCGCCCTATTCGGCTTTGTAAGCAGCGATATTAATCACAGCTGGTGACGCTGGGCAATATGCAAGGGGATCGCTTTGATTAATAGCTCAACAAGCTCCCATTGACTTCCCATCGGCCAATAATCGCATTCCATGGCTGCATTAAATGCTGGCCGATCCCTCCTCCGCTCAAGCGCTCCCTCTCCCCTTAAGCGCGGCCGATGATTCGACGTTTGTTGGACGGGAGAATTCCGAGCGAGTTTATAAATGGCGCGATGCCAGCGCCCGAGTTCTTATTAGACTCCGACCGCTAGAGGCGCTTTTGTTCGTTCGCCTTTTGAGACGCTCTGGAATGATTTCATAAGCTTGTTTGAACGAAGGGTCTTGACTCTGGACATGCCTAAACGACTCCGAGGGTTATAGGTTCGAAGCGGCTTTCAAAACACGGAAGCGTCAACGAAGAAGCGGCGTGTCTAATACTTCCTCTTAATGACTGCTTTTATTGGATCTGGTCGCTGCATTGATCGTCTGAGATTGCCCAATTCCATTACCACGGACTAAAGATCCAAGAAGCATTTCGTTGAGTTTCTCAGTCGAGCGAATATACAGACGAAGAGTTGGTCGTTCGAGAAAAACAATTCCCATCTCTGCTGAATAAAGCTCGCTCGAAATGAGTGAACGATGATAGGAGGAAATCGGGTGAAAGCAGACAATTATTGTAGATAAAATAGAAAAAACTCTGTTGAAAGCGTTGGTGAAAAACGCAATCAGGTGGGCGATAATTAAAGGAAATCGGTTGTACTTGGTCGATAAAAGACGACGAGGATATCGCAATCTGTGTACGATAGCATAGCAAGGAAGAGATTCGAAGTGGACGATAATAGGCGAGAAAGTATCAAGAAAAAGGCTGGACCGGTTGACCTTAGTTAGAATGTGTAACAGGCTGAATTGGTGGAGTCGTCCGTTCCTGATGAACCCAACGCACCCGTTGACCCCTCAAGGTCACCTGGACGTCGGTTCCAACTATCTCCCTGTCTCCATGCAGGCTTCTCCAGCCCTCATGGTCCTTGCCACCTCCTCCTCTTCCTCCTCCTCTGCAGACGATCCAATCCCCTCTGGGACGTGCAGGGAGTCTTCTGTCCCTACCTCCCGTCAGCAGCAGCAGCAGCAGGGGAGGGCGACCGCCTCCCCTGAGACCGACCAGGTCCCGTCCAGACCCCCACGGCACCCTGCCTTCGGTCCTTTCCCTTTCTTCCGATCGGGTGATGGTCTCCCCATGCCCCCGTTCTTCTCGCACCTCCACCAGACCCTGCTTCGGTCCCAACTGGACTCAGCTGCCGCCCATCTCCACCACGCCGTCCTTGACCCACGGAGGATGGCCTCCCTCTATGGCCTCCACTCCCATCCGTCGGCCTTCCTCGCTGCAGCAGCGGCCTCTGCCCCACCAACCCCCAAGAAAGCGAAATACGACGGGGGTTTCTCATCACCCTCCGAAGATCGTCACTCGCCCCCTTCAGGGGCTCAGGGTCAGGACCTATCAACACCGTCGGGGCCTTCCGCCCCTGGAGGAGGAATGGGCCCTCAGAGGGCCGTGCCCTGGACACCGGGGTCGTCGTGTAGCCCTGTGGGCGACGAGAGAAGGTCGTCCAGTGCCGGGGGTTTGTCTGATGGGGTGGATGGAGACTCTGACGTCATTTCCGATCATCGAGGAGACGCAATGGCTGCTGGGACATCCGGCGCATCGCCTCTGATGGGTGAGTGATAAGGCGTACCATGGGCAGCGCATCTGAGCAGTTCTCAAAACTGGGCCCTGGCGCTCTATAAATGTTCACTTAAATTTCTAAGTTATGGTGCGACGGCTAATGCTCTGAACGGATTACATGGTGTGTCTCTTTGTCTCTCTCTCTCTTTCTCTCTCTCTCTCTCACTTTGTCACTGTCTCTCTGTCTCTCTGTCTCTCTGTCTCTCTGTCTCTCTGTCTCTCTGTCTCTCTGTCTCTCTGTCTCTCTCTCTCTCTCTCTCTCTCTCTCTCTCTCTCTCTCTCACACACACACACACACACACACACATACACACTTTTTCAGGACGGATGTTTTCATCAGAAACAATGAGGTGTTGACGGAGTTACCTAAATTAGCCGTGCACAATAAATTAATTAGTCAATAAGTTACGCGAATAATTAAATTAAAAATGCGAAATTTGACACCGTATATATACGTTATACATATATATCCTAATTCACACAAATAGCTTAAATGAACCATTCAAAATTTGATATTATATAAGCAAATATTCGTAAATTTTGATACAATCTTTCGCACGCATTCTATTTTAATGGCTCGTTTTAATAACTTCTTGTAAAGCAGGTGATGATTTTGTTTTAGCCAATACAAGTTATTTTTACTGTGAAATAAGTCTTTATATTGAAGTTAAGCGCTTCAACGGTAGACAATGTGGAACAGAGGGACTCGGCGAAGCGCTCAGATGTCGTGTGTTAGAATATACGATTGGCATTGTAATTGAAAGTATCAAATTTACGATTGCAATATTGAATCTATATATTCAAGAGAAGGAAGGCATACGAGCGTATTTAGTCGTTTTGTGAGCTGTTTATATCAAATGTGTTTGTTCGATACAGAGTGCATGCCTAAATGGGAGGCTTCAGAGGCTTCAGAGAACTAGAATTGAAAGTTTAGTCTCAGATAGTGTGTGGCATATATCAATAGACCGTCTCTAAGTAAATGGATTTGGTTGCTTCTATCATGTGAACTATACTCGTGCAGATCATGTTGAATTCATACAGTTCGGAAATGAACGTATCTCATTTAATGTCTCTATTGTATGTTTTAATTAATTTTAGTCGGCAGCGATTTATGAAGGACGCATCTTTCCATAGTAATAATATTTAAATTGATTTAATGACTTATTAAGCGTCAGATTTATGATCGGGTCTGCAATGAATCAATGGACTGTATAAAGTGAAATGGTGTCAGAATAAAGTCCTCCCCCCTTCCTAAGAGATGTTGGACCAGAGAGACAGAGACAAACACGTTGAGACATGCAGAGAGTGAGGTAGAAAGACAGAGAGACAGAAAGAGATGAAGGAAAGTGAGTTAGCGAGTGGGACAGATATGTACAGAGAAATAAAGAAAGATATAGGAAGACAGAAAGAGAGACAGCAGGATGGAGAGGGAAGATACAGAGAAATAGAGATAGACAGAAGGGGAGAAAGCAATAGGGAGAGAGACAGAGACAGACAGTTATAGAGACAGAGACAGAGATAGAGACCGATTGCCCGAGATATACAGCAATTCCCTGTGTAAATAAAATCACCATCAAAACACTTGATCGGAGTTTTATAATTGCAACACTTCTGAACACGATTTAAAGCAACGCTGTATGGATGTCTGTTCCACTTTGATGATCGCTCAACGACTAAAGGAACCGACTGCTGTTCCTGTTGTTCCTGTTCCGCTTCCGGTCAAAAATTAATGCGGGTTTACAACGGGAAACTGCTTTCGGTGATATTAGAGCGAAGTAAACGAAGCAGAAGGTCTCTCTTAATTAACAATGACCTTCATTTCCTGCATGCACACGTGTGTATATATATATATGTATGTATATATATATATAAACGGGTGTATATCACGTGTATAAGAGATGAAAAACGTCGGTCTATTCTTTAAGTATACGTTGAGGTTTCCTGCAGTTAATAAACCCTCTCAGCCATATTCTGTGGGTCAACTGGTCACTTAAAGTCCGGTCAGTTGAAATGACCGGATGTTCGCTTCTTCGCACTTTCCTTCTCGTCCAACCGTCTGTCTGTCTCCCTGTGTTCCTCCTTTTGTCTGTCTTCGTCCATCCTCTCTAGATCATTCTTCCGCGAAATCGCTTTTGATCGCCTTTAATTCAATTATTCTCCGCCACCTATCGGAACTTCGAATCCCTAACTCTTCGACGACAGGTAAGCCAGCGTACCTGGCTTGACCGCCCAGTGGGGCATTGTCGACGGGGCTTTGATGTATCTGTTGGGGCAAATTGGGGCCTCCCTGGGTCGCCCATCAGCGGAGGAAATTGTGGGTACGTTTCGGCCTCGCAGGTGAGGAGTTGTTGGGAGCAATTTGCGCCTAAATTGACCCTGAAAGTGATCGCAGTTGTGCGAAGAGGGTTAGACCTAATCGGGCGATGACAACCCCTTCAAACGATCCAACTTCATTCCAGGGTGGGTGGGAGTGGGGGTAAAGACACGCGGTCGGTCGGAAGCCCCCAGCCCCCGCCCCTCCGTAGTGGGGGTGTTAAGCCAATTGAAACCTCATTTGCCTCTACGTTAGGGTCTATATAGATCGGAGGGTGAATTGAGGGATGACGGGTGGGGAGGGGTGGTGACGGCCACCTGCATGCAATCGCCGCCTCATATATACACCCCGGATGAAGATATACACGAGGTATCGACCTTCAAAGGGCCAACATCTGCGACTCACCACCCTTGTGTGACCCTCCTCCTGCCGAAGAAACCCTAATCGCTTTCTCACCTCTACACGTGCTCTCACGTATTCCTCCGATGAACATACTTATCATATATATAATGCATGATATTTGCATATAAAAATATGTTATATATATATATCATTTACATGCATGTATATATATATATATGCATATAATGATATATATCGAATTGCTGGGCGTGACTTTGGACTGTCCGTCTAGCAATTCCCTCTCTATAGATCTCCAATGTAAAAATCTTGGCTTCCTTTATACAATACATTTATTACTATCGACTTATATTGACGAGCTCCGATATTGTATACTGGTTGGTCCAAGATTCATGGATACAATCGATGGCGTGGTTTCAATTGAGATCATTAAACGAGTGCGTTGTACGGATTATAATGTTGTATAGACTATATCAATGATCCGTGAAGACATCTTCTGGTTTTTGCCTATCAGAATTGGGACGATAATGTTACAACTTGAGTAATGTTTGGGAATAATAAACAATGGCTCACTTACCCTGTGCGCTACATAAATCACGCAGTGTATTCCGAGATCCATATAGTATTATATCTATATATCTATTTGCGATGTAAGAATCCTGTGCGCTTGACGCCACAAGGTGTCGCTAGTAACATCGTCCATTCGTTATTAAAGCTATAATAGTCGTCAATATAGTTTCAATTTCTGCCTAATTTAATCTGAGTTTTTCACGCCTTCACTTCCGATTTTTCCAATTCAAGGCGATCTCCAAATGTTGAAAGCGCCACTCGAAGGCAAAGTGCAGCGCACAGACTTCTTCACGAGTGTTGCACTTCGCTTCTCTCTGGATAAAACCTCGAAACGCAGATCGTTGAGATAATTTCTTTGACGATTAAGAATTTATGCTTTTATAGACCCCCCCCCATTCTTCAAAGATTTCGAGTGTTCTTATACAGAGTGATTATAGTTATACACTTTTTTACGCTTTCAATGGAAGATGAGACGGCGAGGCCGTATACTGGCCAGCGGCCAGTCGCTCTCATATATGCCGAGGCCAAGAAAGACGAGGTTGCTAGCTCTTTAAACCTTTGTATTTGATATTACTGTGTGCTGCCACTAATGTTTATTTGAAGTGGCGCTACAAAATTGTGATTGCTATAACAATTGTGAATGGCCATGTATAAATGTTAAATTATAATTTTAACGATATAACCCCCTCTCGTGGTTGCCCTACCTCTACCGGAAGCTCATTGCTAGAGAGGTAACTATGAGCGGTTGAGAACTCCTCAAATAGGTCAATATTGAAACTCTGTGATTAAGTATCAGATATCTAGATATTAGGTTGTAAAACGAGCATGACATATTATTACGTGTAAAACGCATTCATATCTAACTCTCATTGATGCGTGATTTATTACTCAGATAAAACCCTTAGACGCCCTTCTTTTGGCCTATAGATCAACTTATCTGCACATTTATTCATGCTCTAAAGATGATTCTGACGGCTGTTAATAGCTGTTCGGTTCTTGAAAGTTGTGTTTAATGTTTCCATTAAACCAGCTAAATTGAAATGCACACGTTAACTATATTCAATACAATAACTACAGTCTGCTATGCGCTAGATGGAAACCTCTTGTATCTAGGTACTATCCAGGAGTGATGACGATGATGATTACGACGTTGAAGTTATTGTTGATGATGATGATGATGGCGACGACGATGGTGATGACTGATAATGATGATGATGACTGATGATGACGTCGACGACGACGATGATGCTGATGACTATGATGATGACGCTGTTGTAGTTGGTCGGTGGACATCGCCGGGCGATGGTTCGGTGCGGCTGTCATCCGGAGGAGGAAGAGGAATAGGAGGAGGAGGGTTCGTGTGTCCTGTGTGTCGAGAGAAGATGCCTACGTCGATGGAAGAGATTCAATCGCATCTCATCAAAGAACTCAATGAACTGACGCAACTGTAAGAACACACCCTCATCATCATCATCATCATTGTCGTCGTTGCAGTCGATGTCATCATCATCATCATCAACAACAGCATCATCATCATCATCATCATTATTGTCGTTGCTTTTATCATCAGCTTTTATCAGTGGCCGTAGTTATCTATCTGACAATTCTTTTGTGAAATTTTTGAGGTTAAAATACGTTCATTATGTATCATCAGTTAGCTTACATTGATGAGTACGGCAAATAGTTATCAGGTTAATGATAATAATGATCATCTTCACTAAGTAGTGAAAGTCGTCATGACATACGTTGGCTATTATTCAACAGTTTAACGACATCTTATAGCAATAAAGGCTGTTGACGTTTTCAGAATTTGTTACATTTCAGTTCAATTTCATATAAAGTTTTAATCCTTTATCTTTATGTTGTCTTTCTTTTGTCTTTTTGTTTTCTTTCTTCTTTTTGTGTTGTTATTGATACCATTTCTGCATGGCTGGTTGCTGAGACAGCAATATTCGACATATGGTTGTAGTAGATATTTCATAACATGAATATGATTATTACATTTTATTCCTACATATATAAACATACATATTGTATAAATGTATATATATACATACAATGTTCAAACATACAAATGTAAGATTTATGCATGGGGCCATATAGCTTCTTTTTTGACCGATACGGTCAAAAAAGAGCCTTTATGAACAAAAACGATGCTATATGGCCAGATGCATACTTATAACTTATATTCTTATTCCATCGTAAATAAAAGGGGTGTGGAAATAGTCACAACTTGGCCTATACGATTGCAAACAGGAACATTTTGCTTTTTATTTAAATTAAAATCAAACCGGACGGAAGTGTATTAAAATAAATTCCGTTCATTGAATGACCCTGAGATCAGTGAGGCTACCTCACCGTTTAGAAAATTTCGAAACCACTGAATGATCCCATTGAAGATCAAACTCCGGGTCATATTATACGGCTTTTAGTCTTGATAAGTGCGCTGATACTTTTTTGCTGCCTCAGATATGATTGAGGGCTATTCGCATAATAAGCCACTGTCTTCGTCAAAAAAAATGTCAAAGCCATAGAGAATGAGTCGAATGACCCTCTCGGAAAGAACAAGAAGACGATATGATAATGACATCTCCAATAGATCTCACTTTCAATATCGAATGCAGCTGATAATAAAAAACTGGCGCGCCATCAAAACGCGGCGCTATACGTCATGGATAATAATGTGACTCAGGCGTAGACAATTCTATGAGTCGCCAACACTGTCATAAATCGCCCGTTTGTGTCTTATAAGTCGGAGAATCGCTCTGAGAGTCGCATGAAATGAATGACACAAGTGAGTATTTGTAAGGGAGCGCAGCGGAAATTAAATTAGATTAGAGTTGTTGGGATGGACATCAGCCGAAGGCGGAAAAAATACGGAGTATGGGAAGGGGAAGAAAATGTAATCGACAAGCCGCGGAAAATCAATGGGCAATAACGTAGTGGCCACGTGCAGGGAGGGACGGTGACTGGAGAGCAGGGAGGATGGAGGGAAGGGCGACAGCGGAGGGGAGTTGGAGGGAATGGCAGGGGAGGGATGGACATAAGACCGAACAGTCAGTTTAAATTAAATTTTTGCTGCAATCAACGTCAACACGTGTAGTTATGAAATCATTCGTCGACCATTGGTTGATACGGCGGCCGACGACAGGTGGAGCCGTTGATTAACAATTACGATCATTTATAGCCGCAGTAGGTTGTATTCTCAGTGAATAACCTATACAACACGCATCAGTGCGGTGGTTAGCGCGCGGACCTTTAGCCGAGAGGTCGCGGGTTCGAGTCCGCTCCTGGGCATTCGACCCCACCTGCGCCCCTAGGGCTCTACCCTAATCAGATATGATGAGTACGAGTACACCGACCGTACAATTGCCTGTTGAAGAGAAGACTATGGCGAGGGAATGGACTTGCCATCCGCCCTCATATGCCAAGACTAGGAAAATGAAGTCACTAGTACGTCACGTCCAATAGTCCCCTTACAAACACAGAAATATATATATATATATATATATATATACACATACACTTAGTAACACACAAGTAAAGTTCCACACTCAAAACACTAGAGCCTTTTCAGTTCAGATCCTTTAGAAAGGTGCTATATTAATCGACGATTACAATTACAATTACCCTTTTTGAAACATCTGTTTTAGGTCAACAGAGACTTTATCCAGTGGTTACCAGATCACAACTCAGGTATACTTACTTACTAACATTTGCATGAAAATTCATACGAAAATGCATTTATGTTATATTACGAATAATTACTCATATATTCTACAGAGAGAGAGATTTGATTTATTCATGACCTTGACCTATATATCGTTGCTCAATGCGCGTATGTGTGTATGTGTGTGTGTTTGTTTGTGTAGGATCTTGTTCGTAATTCTTCCAATTTTCGTACCAATTCGAGCAGTCGAGACATGTCTTCCAAGTCGAGGTTTGAGGTGAGAGAAAAACTAGAGTATCCAAACGTAGAATACGTACGAAGAGATAGGAACAGAGGTACATTGCGAGATAGGCAGGAGGGTACAGGGATGGATGGAATGTGTAGGGAGGAGGGGTGGGACAGACCTTCAGAAGGGAAGGGCTGAAGGAATGCAGTAGCAGATATATGAAGGAAGGAAGGAAGGAAGAATGAAAGGAGGAATGAAAGGGGGAAGAATTAAAATAAGGTGGGATGGAAGGAAGGGAGGAAGGAATCAGGGAAGAAGGAACGGAAGGAAGTAGGGAAGGAAGGTATTCAAAATGCAGGCTATTGAATTGTGCTTCAATGGTTTAATTAACGACATTATTTGCATTCTAATTTCGAATTCATTTGCCTGACACTAGGCATTGTCGCAGCAGTTGCAAATTTGAAAAAAAGATTATTTGAAACACGAACATTTCGAATTAATGGCGTATAATCAATAATCATTAGTTTGCAGTGTTTCACGGTGTTTTAAGGCAATTAGCGTCCTCCCGAGATTACATAATAAAATAACCATTTTGTGTAGTTTATATCGCAACCTTTAACCGCTTTCAGAACTTTTAGAGTGCAGAATCACACAATTATAATTCACTAATGTAAATTTCTACTATGATAATAATTGAACAATATTCACACCTATAATTTTTATTTGAACAGACCTACATTCGTATTCGTAACAACAGAGAGGGCAGATTAGGTGAGCTTCACTATCATCATCTACAATTTGCGCTTATTTAGCACACTATCGTATTTGCAGCCAATTATAGAAATGATCTTAATTATTAAATTTTTTATATAAACTATCAATTATGTGCTTACATTTTCAAGCGATTTGAATAAAAGATGATTACCTTACATGGATCGAACTATAATGACATAAAACTATATGACGACTTTAATTTTACCATAGGCAGATTAGACACCCTCAAATAGAGTGAGATAGCTTGATGATAAGACGTTCTCTTCCTACATGCATACATAACTTCGTGGCTTGTAATGGCCGTTTTACCTCGCAGCTAAAATAAGAAATCGACGCAAGAGATTACACGAAGAATTGACGTCATCGAACGTCGGCAGTCACGTGACGCTCGCGAACGGTCACAACATTCGAGCGCCCTCTTCAGTTCAGGTTAATATTAAACCGAATTAAGATAAAATTATATGCAAAATAAATAAAAATATTACTCGGTATAATACCAGTGAGTGGTTTTCTAGGTTGCCTACGATGAGGCTCTCATACCTGAGGTAAATTGGCTTAGGTTGACATTAGTTGCAGCGCTGAAGATATGGCATATAATATTATTCGAATATCGCAATGACGATTATATCGTAATTAGTGCACATCTATATTGAACCTCCTCGTGTTACTGGTTGAATGAATAAATGAATGAACGAATGAATAATTCATTGATTGAACGAATTAATGATTTTACTTAATGAGTGACTAAACGAATTATCTATTTATTTATCGATCGATCGATCGATCGATCGATCGATCGATCGATCGATCGATCGATTGATCGATTGATTGATTGATCGATCGATCTCGATTACAGATGGAGGGAGATGAAGATCTGGACGAAACGATCGATGTGATTGGTTTTGAAGATCAGGACAAAGACTGCGATTGGCCCCTACCCCACTCCTCCTCCTCCTCGTCCGCCCCTTCCGCCACACTCCCACCCTCTGACAACAACAACCGAACAACGACAACGCACAGCAACAACAACAACATCTCTGGTCAGTGCGAATGATTACGTCAGGTCTTACACTACGTGTAAGGATGGTCTTACACATATTGTCTGTAACGACACGGATCTTTTAACTGCGTTGCTGTATATACGGTGTTATTACGTTACTATGTTATAATGGTGTTACTGTGCTGTTATGACGACGTATAATAACGGTGTTATTAGGGTGTAATTATGATGCGCAGTGGATTAATTACGGCGCTATAGCGGTTGCGTCTCACGAGAATTGTTAACTTCAAAGTGATATACAGAACATCGCTTAGTCTTATATGATATGTAACGTGGTGCTGTTGTGTTCTTGTTCTTGCAGACAGTGAAACTCCGTCGCAGAAGAGAACCGAAGACAAATCGACGAGAACGGATGACGTCACCGTCGACGTCACCAAGGAACGAATCTGCTGCTCGGTCTGCTCCGTAAGTGGCAGAGGTTGTAGCAGTAACAGTAACGGTAGCGGTAGCGGTTGTAGTGATAGTAATGATCTGCTCTGTAAATTGTCTTTTTGTAGTTCACTGATAATAATTGAAGTGTAGTGACTGAGGTGATATTTTCGCTCAGCTCTAGAAAGCAGTTAAGTTGGTCTGCAGAAGGTCCCGAGTGTTGGATATTGTTCGACTCAGACCATGTAGATAGATTGGTCTCCTGTGGTCTCTGACAGCGAGTTACCGAGTGGCCCTGGTGTTTGTAACATCGGGATGCACGCGCGGCCGGTTCTTTTGAAGAGATTCCAGGTCAGGGCGGGGCTCTTTGATCTGTGCGTCAGCATCCTTTTGATCTTCTGCGTTGAGCTACTTCATAGAGGAAGCGGGCGTGGCTTGCGCACGTTGACTTTCTAATATATTTGTTGATGACTCTGTAGTCGGTCCTTAGCAGACTTTTAATGAAGAAAGAGCGACGCAGAGTGAACGTTCAACTCCGGTTATTAGACTTTGAATAACATCTTCTTACGTTGCCTCTTATTACCACTGCTCGCACTCTGGAAGCGCCAGTCCCAATCCTAGATAAGGAGGAGGGCGACACCAATGATCTATGTAATCACCCAGTGTGGTTAAACTGAAGCCACTACCGTACTATATCGTAGTATACGTTACCTTACACGTACTTTACTCTGTAATACATCGCCTTACTTACCTTGTGCCATATGTCTATATAAGGACATCATGTGTTTATATAAGAATATCATGTGTTTATATAAGGATATCATGTGTTTATATAAGGATATCATGTGTTTATATAAGGATATCATGTGTTTATATAAGGACATCATGTGTGGGTTATTCGTTATAGCTTCCTTATGCTGCAGGGAGTGACATCAGTCCTCGCCATCACTCCAGTTGGCATGTCTTCTGCCAAAGATGCTGGGCTCAAACGATGGTCAGTATCATAATCATCATCGTCATTGTCGTCATCATCATCATAATATTTATCATCATCATTATAAGCAGCAGCAGCAGCAGTAACATCTTCGTCGTCATTGTAATCGCCATCATGTCAATGCGTTGGTGATTCTCGCGACGCTAACGACGACAAATTATGATGATGATGATGATGATGATGATGATGATGATGACGACGACGACGACGGTGATGAATATTATGATGCCAATGACATCGATTACAATGATCAATTATATCAATGATGATAATCTATATTTGATGTTCTAAGATATTGATGATAATTATTTAACCTATGCATTATTCTTGTTCATATCTCTTACACCGTCGTTGTAACAATCGCTTCTGCTGTTGTCATTGTTGTCCAGAGCCAACAACAACAATGCAACCAATCGAACAACGACGACGACCTGCAGAGAATCTAAACGAAACAATTCGAAACCGAAACTGAGACTAAATCGAAAGTGAAACCTGATTGGGGAATTTTCTGGACGCAGTTTTTTTGTATATATCGAAGGTTGTACAGACAGTGGCGTTTATAATCTCGTAGACAAAGAAGACGAGGGGTAAACACTACTGGCCTTAAAAACCACAAATGAATATTGATGTCCAATAATCAAGTTCTATGAATGCTAGTCCTGATAATCCTGTAACGCGATAATAAATGTGTTTAAACTTATCATTGAATGAATTATTTCTGCCAATGTGACGTTAATATTATGAAACTATATACAAACGTTATTATTATATTATTACAAGTATATTGGTATGTTAAAAAAGTTTCATAACCATATAAGGTGATCAGAAATGGATATCACGTGACTAGCGGTGGCATCATGATAGGTTGCATTTTGGGTCATAATCAATCTTTTTATTGGTCGGGTGACTACTTTTGACAGACGCAAATTGAATTTATTGCCATCAATATCTTATATATGTTGTTGATTGCAACGTCACTGATAATAATAATAAGACTGAAGCAGAAGTTTTCTGTTGTTATATGGATGAGGAGATATTATCAACGAATGTAATGTAATGGAGCACTTATATAGCGCCACTCAAATCCGAGGCGCTCACGACTGAACACAAAACTAAACAGGCGCTTCCAGAAGGCAGCAGAGGAGAGAGAGAGAGAGAGAGAGAGAGAGAGAGAGAGAGAGAGAGAGAGAGAGAGAGAGAGTGAGAGAGAGAAAGAGAGAGAGAGAGAGAGTGAGAGTGAGAGAGAGAGAGAGAGAGGACAGAGAGAGAGACAGACAGACAGATAGACAGACAGACAGAGAGAGAGACAGAGAGAGAGGGAGGGATATATATATATATATATATAGTGCAGGTGAATGTCTACATATAGAAGCATTATGTTATATATACGAGTTTTCACATCGATCTGTTAACGTTAGAGAATTAATTTTTATCTGAAAGAAATTTTGGGACAATTTAAGTAAATTGGTTGTTTTCAAAAGATTTGCTTTTATTTTTCGATGTGAAATAGCGGTGATGTCATGCAATGTTTGACTATATACATAGCATGGGCGTAATTGGGAGGCATGAGGAGTGTCCATGGCCCATCCTTTAACGTCCCTTTCCCTCCCACTTTAAAGATGCAACGATGTGTCTTTTATGTGGTTGGGCCGACGAAATGAAATAACCCTTGCGCTATAATTAGCCACAAAGACTCTGTTAATATCTATCTACAAACATCTGAAAGTTACCCATGGCATATATAGAACGGTTTTAGGAAATGCAACTCTCAACATTTAACATATTCTAGTCAATTTCTGAGCCATTTTTGACAACGTTATATATAGACCTAATTAATCTAAGTTCTTACTGTTACTAAATATAGGCCTATACCGTAATTGTTCATTGGATATAATTATGGCAGTAGACCAATATAACGCAAACATGTGTATACGCAGGTGAAACGGAAACTTGTGCATGCAGCGACTGCCTTTCTGTTTAATGGAGCCATCACAATCATATATATATACATATATATATATATATATATATATATATATATATATATATATATATATATATATACATGTATATGTGTATATATATATATTTATATACATTTTTACTGAGAATCAATTAAGATTATTAGAGAGCGTTAAATGAATCCATTCAGTATACTGAATACATCAATATTGTGTATTAATTAATTCTTTAACTCTTTAATAAACAAATAAGTTCAATCATTGTTAATTTTAACATGCAATTTAAAGCCATTTTCAGCTCAAATTCGATGCAGCTATATATAGGCCTAGACTGCCGCTTTCTCGATTTCTGTCTCACTCTCCACCTTTATGTGTGATGAACATCACTGGCGCCCTCTCCAGGGTCTCATGTATACAACGTTTAAATCTCGTTCTAATCTTCAAGGCTGAGCGGGGTCTTGCTCCGAGAGACCTGGCTGATGTAATACTTCGGCCTCATTCAGCTTCCTCTCTCCATCCACCTCGTTCGTCCAGTATGCTTGACCTCTTCTTTATTCGAACTAGAACAACTGTGGCGCTTCTGAACGGTTCACCCTACTGGAGGCGCTAAACAAATGCTTAGATGCAATGCAATATATTACATAAATTGAGAAATTTTAAAGTCGACTATAAAGAAGTCGATAGTTTCAGACTTACATTAGGTAAAACCTGGATAATTGTCGGGTGGAAATGGCACCCAAAATGCGCCATATAATTACCGTCTTAGCCTTGTACGCACCGCTGCCCATATTGAACTCTGCAGGAGGGTCACAAATTCAGACGATCCGGTCAGATTTCTTGCATGAGCGCCATTGCCTTAAATGGACAAATGGAGGCGCTACGTAAATGATGAGTCGCTTGATGCTAGACAGCCATGGTTAGTAGTGTGTCCCTGTCTGTTCTTTTGTCTGTCTGTCTGTCTTTCCATCTGTCTGTCTGTCTCTCTGGTGATTATTTACTGCAGCAATCACTAGACGTCGCTCCCATTCCTCCCCAGATTTCGCATTACGTTAGACACCGCATGCACAATTCTCCTCCTTCTCCCTCGGGGCGTTTCTGATGTCCTTAGCGCCTCCAAGCGACCGGGTCCAGTTTAGTACCCCTACCTTTGACCCTCGGTCGATTGCGATCTCTCTTCGCCTCTGGCCTCCCTCCGTTGGCGCCAATTTCTCCCTTGGTCGTCTGCTTTCCGCCCGATTAGCTCCCTGTTGAGGCGTTCCTACGGAGGCGCTCTCTTTCCGTCAGGCTGTGCGATAGTGCTTACGTCGGGTCGCGACATCTAGTGGCGACGGTCTTGAGTTATAGGTGACCCTCCGTTGGGTTAATATTTGAATGTCGCTGATCGCACGCTTCAACAGCCGGACGATGGTTCCCTGTTAAGACTGCCTGTCTGTCTGTCTCTTTCTCATCATTGCAAACGTCGTCGTAGTCATGATCATTATTATCATTATTATCATAAAATGCTTTTCTGTATCTCGACGTTGATATAACGATATCTTTTATAAACACTTCTAAAGTTGATTAGGATCATTTAGTAGTTGGTAATCATGAACAACAACAACAACAACAGGACCAATGGAAGATGACGCCCCCTTCCTTTGGGCATCCATCTATCTATCCATCCATCTACCCATCCATCTATCTACCCATTCATCCATCTACCCATCTACCCATTCATCCATCTACCCATCCATCTATCTACCCATCCATCTATCTACCCATTCATCCATCTACCCATCCATCTATCTACCCATCCATCTATCTACCCATCCATCTATCTACCCATTCATCCATCTACCCATCCATCTATCTACCCATTCATCCATCTACCCATCCATCTATCTACCCATTCATCCATCTACCCATTCATCCATCTACCCATCCATCTATCTACCCATCCATCTATCTACCCATCCATCTATCTACCCATTCATCCATCTACCCATTCATCCATCTACCCATCCATCTATCTACCCATTCATCCATCTACCCATTCATCCATCTACCCATCCATCTATCTACCCATCCATCTATCTACCCATTCATCCATCTACCCATTCATCCATCTACCCATCCATCTATCTACCCATTCATCCATCTACCCATCCATCTATCTACCCATCCATCTATCTACCCATTCATCCATCTACCCATTCATCCATCTACCCATCCATCTATCTACCCATTCATCCATCTACCCATCCATCTATCTACCCATTCATCCATCTACCCATCCATCTATCTACCCATTCATCTACACTCCACAGTCCATCCTTCTTTCCGTATACTCTTACCCTATCATATTAACCATATCAGGGCGATTGGGATGACCATAGTGACCATATTGACCAATCCTTTATGACCGAATGTCAAACGCTGTTAAATTATTGTACCAATCGTCGAAAGTGAATTGCTTGGGAGTGACCGAGAGCTCAGGCAAGTGTGGAGGTGCGGCTGGGTCGAACGAACGAAGGGGTGAGGGTTAAATCGAGAAGACACTCTCATTCGGTACATCGACTGGTCTTATGAACCGTGACAGATATTCATCGAACTGTGAAACTGATGCTGCTCGTGGTTGAAATTTGAGCGATGGGTGCCCTCCCCAGCAATCCATGCTATGGCATTACCCATCCATCATTGTACATCGCCCGATTGAGTGTCATCTTCCTAAGTGCTGCTCCACATCGTCGTTCTTCATCTCCTCCTCAACTCTTATCATAAACGACATTCGACAACAACTCCTCCTCCATCGCCCAACCGACGTACATTATTATATCAGTAGACAGTCGCCTTTGAATCTACTTTCATTCATGGAGTCTCTTCTGGAAGATGACTCGTCTTTGTTCCATCGATTAAGTTGCTCAGAGAATTAGGTATCCTCACATTTATATTCAGTTTTGATTCAGATTCCTGGTTTTAATCGGCGTTATTGATTTCGAACTGAGATTCTTAAATTTAAATAATCCTTTGAATATAAGATATCTCAGTTTGAATAAAGATGCCTCTATGTAGTAGGTTAATTAGTTAAAATCATAACTTCAAGATAGGAGGAGTCTCCGTTTGTAGACCATGTTGTTGTAGCCGTTGGAAAGTATATCCCAGTTTTAGATCGAAATTTCCTTATTTTGATACAAGATTTTGCCGATTTAGGTCAACATTTATCACCCGCTGGACTAAACATTTAGTCCGTGAGACTTGTTTCACTAATCCGACGAATGGTATGAATGGTATGTCTATGATGAAGACTGCTTCTTCCCTACAAATTCTGTTGTAGCCCTAGATTTCACAGTTGATCGGACCAAACAACGGAGATCGTTCTCAACTGTTTTCTGTATTGTTCAGGGAAGAACATAATAGGAACAAAATCTTCGTCGCCTCGTTCTGTATGTATTGCCAATTATCGCCACCGCTCCACACTCCTCATCCTCCATCGTCCTCAACCGATTCGCCTTACTCCCCATTATCGCTCACCAGGCGTCGCTTGACGCGTCGAAATCTCGTCTAAACTCTCGCCGACAAGATCTCGATAGAATCTCGCGTAATGTCGACCGCTTCGGATAATTACATTTCTCAACTGCTGGTCTCGTTTCACGGGCGGTATTAGGACGTCGCCGTTCCGATAGGGAGTCGCCCGCCCCTCCACCGTATCCCTCGCGGAACCACGTCCGCAGTCTTTGATGGAACTGTCAATTTGTGCGCTGGTAATATGTTCTTCCGTTTTCTTCCATGTTTGACGATTGTCGTCTGATGTGATTATGAGGCCAGGGTGGAATTTCCCGGGGGCACCCGTCAGGGCCACGTAAGACTCCGGGGGCGGGGGGTATAATGCGGGGAGTGGGGCAATTGAGAGGCTTCCCTTCTCTCACAAGGTTGATTGGAAATCTAATTGATTTGCAGAAGTCTGTTAAGACGATTCGTCATGTCTTAATTTCTGTGCTATATCGAATGACTTAATTTGGTAGCGCTAGTCTCAACTATGATAAAGGAGGAGGGCAACAGTGGTCACCCCATGCTAGCCTGGGGTCTTCAGAGTAGCATACATGGGAGTAGCAATGATATCTATTTGGTTGCATCCTGAGTTTACAAAAAGGAGTTACTGTGACTGGTTATGGGTAGCCATAGATAGAGTTATAGGGTCAACATCTTCGAATCGTTTGAAATGAAAACGATCGTTCTTGCATCTGCGTCTAAAAGCATCATATAAATTCTCTGATATACGACTGTACATTACGCTTGAATAATCTTCGCTCTACTGAGACGATGTATTAGCATTCAAACGTCGAAAGGGAGCAACACATCCGTTAAATAATGATCCCCTTAGAGCCAAGATGGCCGACCAACGACGTCGACGAAGGGACCATTAATTCTTTCACGCATATTAGGTTGTTGTGGGAACGGGAGAGGAGGCAGCGATGATCTGATTGGCTGGCGGTGACCTTTGGACCCCAAGATGGCCGCCGACGGCAACTCACTTCGTACATTAACGACGAAATACTGTCGATGGAGGCCAGAGGTCAACCGGAAGGACATTTATACTTCCGGTCATGTCGCAGAGCAGTTAATTGGTCCGCTGCGCTATCCAATCATATTCGCAGTCGACGCGTTGGATGGCAGCGACGACCAACTAATTCCTGCTAAGACTCGCAATTAGCCCGAGAGAGGCGTCGCTCGATGCAGAAGCTCCTCTATCAGGAAGATCTTGGATGTCCCCTTCTGATTCCTTATTCACGCAGCATATACATCCATCCCTCTGTCTCTCTCTCTCTCTTTTTCTATCTCTGTCTCTGTCTATCTCTTTCTCTGTCTGTCTGTCAGTCTGTCTGTCAGCCTCTCTCTCTCTCTCTCTCTCTCTCTCTCTGTAACTGTCTGTCTCTCTGTCCTCTGTCTGTCACTGTCTGTCTCTCTCTTTGTCTCTCTGTCGCTCTTTGTTTCACTGTCTGCCTGTCTCTCTCCCTCTCATGCTCTTTCTCTGTGTCTGTCAATGTCCCCCATCTGTTAATTATATTATTTTTGTTGTCCCGTATAGTTATGTGTGTATTGAATTGTAGAGTTAAGAATAGTGTAGTGAAAAAATAATTTCATATCATAGAATATCATGAAATTGCATAGAATAGAATTAGATAGCACAGAATGGCTCGACATAGAAAGAATAGAACATGTTTCTATTGAACAACGTACGGTAGACTGGAAGAAGGACCCTGCTAAATATGAATAAAATATCTTGGGAACAATATTTTGACTTAATAGCGCGATGAGCGACCAGATAAGGGTGTCTAACAGAATCTCAGCATTTTAGTCTCCTGTCTAATTCATCTGGTTAAATCTTTGGAGGAGAATAATACAGAATTGAATAGAAGAGAAAAATAAAACTATAGACTCGAACAGAATCGCATACAATATAATATTATATTCCATCCTGTCCTATTTTGTTCTGAACAAATGAAATTAGGTTAGATTATTTAACTGGGTCATGCCAATTCATACAGTTTCTTCATATAGCGCCTGATTTAATGCAGTAAAAAATCCTCCGCGCACAAAAGACGGCGCTTCTATCCAAGTATAATTTACCGCAGATGAGTATACAGCGCTTCCTACATCCTCTCCATCTGCGCTCATCTTATCATCCAATCGTCATCTGTTCATCTGAAACGGAGCGTCCTCTATTAGCGGCGCAGGAGTGCAACGTAAACAGTGACGTCACGAGTGAAGCAGGCGATAACAGCGATCACTAGATGTCGTCTGCTTCATACAGAAGGCGCGCCAAAGACGTCACAACAACACGTGAGTTAAGAAGAGAGCAAACGATCTTCGATTGGCGGGTGGCTCACACTGCCTCCCTCCCTCCTTTGGCAGAGGGAATCTCGCAAGGGAAGCATTCCGAGCGCCATAAACACCCCGGTTCGAGTCCTAATAAAAGCTGCGATCGTTCAGAGTTGAGTGGAGCCTTTATGGATTGCTTGGTCGGACGATATAAGGGAATTATTTGCAGGGAGTAGGGTGTAGGCTGAGTAGACACACTTGGAGCGACGTCACTGGAAGAGTATTATGATGATTTTAGACCCGGGAATCGGACGATCGAAGAGAGGTATTGCTGGTACGCTGATCCAAATGATTCCTTCCGGGTTCGAGTGATCGCTCCACTCGAATGAGGCTCTTTGACGAACCGGAAGTTATGATAAGGTCGGTGGCAGACGCAAGATGTCGCAAAACACTCCATACTAAACAGCTCGATCTTTGACTCTAAGGAGATATTCGTCTATAGTTGCAATTGTTGTGAGAGAGAGAGATTGAGGAGATGTTTTCCAAAGATGCATTTTATCAAATAAGAGTCACTAATTAAGGTTCAAAGTGATCGCAGATATTAAGAATTGAAGATTAATCAAAATGTGACATAGCTGAAAGTGATTCAAGCAAGATGTTTCTAAAAGTGAAGTAGATATGAAAGGTTTATAATTCTATAATTTCATTCAAGTGTATTGTTCTGAAAAAAAGCTCAAAAAGAGTTAAATTGATTTTTATATCATCATCCTTGTTGTCGCTGTTTGTCTTCTTCAAAATAAAATTACTACCGGTACTTCCCCGATTGCAACTATAACTAATTCCAATACTCTGACAACGTCCCCTACTACTGCGACTACAACTTCCACTACTACCACTAATACTACCGGTACTACTACCATTGTTGTTATCAACGTCGTCGTTGTCATCATCACAATCATCATCATCATCAGCATCGTCATCATTACATGCAGATTTGATGCAGTGGGTAAAGAGACCAGTTCGATTCCCGCCCAAACATGTCGCCATCTGGTGCAACCGTCGCTCGAAAACCTGGCGCAGTATAATTCGCCCGTCGCATCAGCAATCAGTGTAGTTAGGGATCATCGCTTATTTACAGGAGGCTTCGAATCGTTTTAATTAACGAACGCCCTTTCCCTCCCCCTGTCTCTCCCTTCTCCCCTCTCTCTCTGAAACGATAATCTCCAATGGTCCGATGGGCTCTTAACCGGACGCGCACTTGTCTTCTTTACCCCGTCTTAGGGTGACTCGATCTCTGACGTCTTCGCCGGCAAGTTCTCGCGAGAAAGATCGAGAGAGGCCCTTGACGCCGACTGAGGAGGCCCTTACGAGCGACGATCGAAGCCCACTGGAACCCACTTGATATCTGACAGTTACTCGTCAAGTGTTTCGTCGAGGGCCAAGTGCTCGCTGCCCTTGACTCGCGCTGAGGAGCAGGTCAATATTAGCCAACGATGGTTGAGTCGCTAGAGGGAGAAGTGGGAGGAAGAGGGAAGCATTCGGCAGAGGGCGCTTCTGAGGCTGTAAATTAATAGGACCCTCTTGCGACGAATTCATGTTTCTCGTTGGCTCTGAAGCCGAGAGAATTATAAGATCATCATCATCACAGGGAACCGAGGAGGCACCAGCCTCTGCAGAGGCAGCTCCATCAGCATCATCGTTATCATCATCATCATCATCATCATCATCATCATCATCATCATCATCATCATCATCATCATCATCATCATCATCATCATCATCACTGGATGACGACTGTTCTTTCGGAGAATGGTTGGGGCGAGGATCAGGGTGGAAGGGGGAAGCAGTCACAGGGTGCATTCCTTATGCAGGGAGGAAGGAAGGGAGGGCTAGGGAGTCACATATACTTAGAGGCACGAATATATACACAAATGAAATCGATAGATGGATGGATGGATGGATGGATGGATGGATGGATGGATGGATGGATGGATGGATGGATGGATGGATGGATGGATATATAGATAGATAGAAACACAAACATACCGACAGACAGACAGACGAGACGATGGAGGCTGACAAGGACAGATGGAATGTGAGAGAAGGAGAGAGATTTATGGACTGACTGAATCCTCGTCGTTCGATCGATGGTTAATCCGATCGCTCAATTGATCCTCCGTTGATCCTCATTTCATCCTCCGTCGGAACATTTTCCTAAGAGCAACGAACGTAGACGATTTCCTGTCTCAATTGAAGAGGAAGAAGGGGAGGAGGAGGAGGAGGAAGAGAAGGAGAGAGCGGATAAGAGAGGAAGATGAAAGGAAGAGAAGATAAAGGAGAGGAAAGGGAGGATGGAAGAAGTCGACTCCATGAAATCCCTGGCTCAGCTAATGGCCGGTCATTGCTGGACATTTGGGGTCCAATGGAACTGACCATATGAGGACGATGGCCAGCTGAATGGATGGACTGGTCAGTTGATGATGATGATGACCGGGATTTAATCTGTCGAGTCTGTTCGGACAGCGGCTGAATTAAAGGGCGATTAGCAGCGGAAGCCGATCGAAGAACAGACCTATGGGTAATAACACGAGAATGGGTGGAGACAGGGAAGGATGGGAGGAAGAGGAGTGAGAGAACTCCATAGCATAGTGTTTATATTAACTAAAACTGACATGAACGCGGTATGATTACAAGTCATACTATGTCATAAGCACCCTTGTATTACAACTGTTTGTAATAAGTAAAGAAAATTACCTTCATTTGAGAAGCGTTATCTTGCTACCCATGGACCTCAATTTGTGAGACCTTACTTGGAGACAATGATACCATAAGTTAGGCTGGGTCACGGTCACCTGGGTGGTAAAGGAAACGGTGATTGAATTATCGAGCTTGTGAAATTGCTATTAAATCATTTTTTCATGTTAGGGTCTTTCCCGGCTGGTAATTGAGAAACATAATGTTAAGTAAACTTTGGAAAAGAAGACAGAAGAGAAGGGAGAAGAGAAGGGAGAAGAGAAGGGAGAAGCAGGGAATTTATATTCTTTATTAGTCTACCCTCAAACGCACAACAGCCGACAATCGGTATAAATAACAGCATCGCTTTTAAACGAAGTCATGTGACATTCCACAGTAAAACTCTCTTACATAAGTTATCAACAGTATAATTATAGGTGGAATGAGGTCGTGTTACCTGGAGACCGTGGAGGGTGGTCTTTCGGAGAGAGAGAAGATTGACAATCCAGTCCATACTTAATCTTCAAGTGAAGAAAGGAAGGAGGAGGAGGTGGAGGAGAAGGAGGAAGAAGACTCTAAGGGAGAAAACTGTTGCAATGCAAATCCTTGCATTGAATTGCTCGTGTATGGACCTGCTCATGTGATAGCTCCGAAGTCTCTCGTTTGCATAATTATAATTGAGCGAGTATTCACAAGAGGTCGCAGTTGTCGCTCAGACTTAGTCATGGCAGGCTATCAAGCGACCCATCAGTTCTTCTAACCACCTGTTAATAGCCACGAGACTGATCGGAGAGAGGCCATTACAAGGCGTCCACGCGTCGGTCATCCGTCAAAGATGGCGGCGTTCAGCAAACGAAGAGAACGGCAGACTTCAGATCCCACTGAAAATAGATCTATGGTGAGTGATAATTGGGCAAACGAAGAATCTTAGTTGGAAATTGGAGATGATGACGATGACGATGATGATGATGATGACGTCCAGCAGTTGTTAGGAAGATTTTAACACGAAACTGTTTTCGTTTCTCAGGGTGATAATGCAACACGACCACTACGATCGCCTGAACAACGAACACAATACGTAGCAGTTTTTGTGGCATTAGCACCAGTTGCAGCTGAGGCTGCAGCAGTGGAAATATACTTACACTTATAGGCAGCTCTGATATAATCACTTATGTGAAATTGTGAATACATTAAATAGCTTGACGGCTAAATTAGACTCCTGCAGTAACTCGTCATCATTCATTCATACGATATTTGTAATCATACTGCGGTTTGTCAGTTTGAAATTAAACGTATCGTATAAAAGACGAAGAAGAAAACGAAGAAGAAGAAGATAACTAAAAGAAACAAGATGAAAATGAAGAAAAATACGAAGATGATGACGATTGCAGATGAATGCTGATCGAAGCATGATCACGTGATTGAGATCATTGAGGTCAATAGTTCAAACTGATCTCTTCAAAAGAACTCGTTTTTCTTTCTCAATTCAAGGAACTCTTTTCTTTCTTTCTTTCTTTCCCGCCTTCCTTCTTCACCTTCACCCAGACCTGATGCCACGTGACAAAGACGTCACTTTATCCTTCTATGTCTGGCTTTGTGTGTCTTCCTGTCTCTTTCGTCTCTCTCTCTATCGCTGTCTGTTTCGATCTGTCTATGTTTGTACTTGTGCCTGTCTGTCTATTTGTCGATCTGTCTGTTTATATGACTGTCTCCATTTCTGCATGTCTGTTTGTCGGAAACCCTGTTTGTTTGTCTGTCAGTCTCTCTTCGTGTGTGTGTGTATGCGTGTGTTTCTGTCTCTCTCTGTCTCCCCACCCGTCATTCCACCGTCTTGCTTATCAATGGAAGCGAATTCCTCTCTCCATTCCTCTCCTGTCATTTTCCACCAAGAAACCCTCCTCTCCTCCCTTCCCCTCTTCCCCTCTCCCTCCCACCCCTCTCTCTTCCCGACAGAGTTATAGCCGCAAGGTGTCAGCACCGAACGCAGCGGCGACCTCTGTCGTAATCGTTCCATTACTCGTTGCTATCGGTCGATCGTAGCCGACGACAGACGACAGGATTTCGAGGGATCAGTTGGCGCAACGACCAACAGACGAGTTTCTTATTTCGAGCCGAATCCACCGAATGCATAAAAGCATCGAGTGAGAATTGCTCAAGTGAAGAAGATCAGGCGCTGAGCAAATAGCGACCACGCAGAATAAATACACAGCACGACGCTGCGTCAGGTTAGAACGGGGTTTTATGGCCGACCGAATTAGCAACGAACGAACGATATCCGTCTTCGGTTTGCCGGTGCCTAAGACGCGGCGCTATATAAATGCACCAATAAACGAGGAATGGAGATAAGTGACGATGTGGAGGAGGCGAAGATTTGGCTGAAGATGTTGCTGATCGGTGAAGATATTGCGACGCAAATTGAAGATACGCTCCTCAGTCTTCATCTTCGTTTCATCACCGTAACGTAACGGATAACACACTTAGCCAGACTTAGGAACCGAGTTTGATCTGGCTGGTCCTTCTATCGCTAGGCGGCGGCGTTGTTCAAATTAGATGTATAACGACAATTAAATTCGACTCCCGAAAAAACTTATCATCACTAATTTATATGTTTGTAATCATACTACAGTTTTGCAGTTTAAAATAAACGAAAACCACGACCATTATTATCATTATTATTATTATTATTATTATTATTATTATTATTATTATTATTATTATTATTATTATTATTATTATTATTATTAATATTATTATATCATCATCATCATCATCATCATCATCGTCATTATTGTTATTATTATTATTATCATTATTATTATTATTATCATTATTATTATTATTATTATTATTATCATTATTATTATTATTATCATTATTATTATTATTATTATTGTTATTATTATTATTGTTATTATTATTATCGTCATCATCATCATCGTCGTCGTCATTATCACCATCATCAATTCACGATCACAATCGAATCTGGTAGCGATGGCGTTTGTTATGATGATAATTATAATTACGATGATAATTACGATAATATGATGATGATTATGACCATTGAGTGGGTGTTACCACATCATCTGCGGTTCTTTTGATGCGGGTTCAGTGTTTATGTAGCGCCAATTGAGAGCAATTCCTCGATGTTTTATGGGCCATGTGGCCAACAGAAGGAACTTCATTAGAAGACACGTTGATCAAGAAACCAATTAACAACGTATTAATACTCGAACCCTTCGGGTGTGATTAACTGATCATAGGGCTCAGTCTGGCTGAATTGAGCACTGTCTAACTGTCAATCTGTCTGTATGTCTGTCCGTCTGTATCCTGTATGTTTGTCTGTGTGTCTGTCAGTCTGATGAACGATAAGATACAAAACTTTACGAGTGGTGATTGCTTATGCATAAGTTGGTAGGTAACTATGATTTGGAGGAATATAAAACGTAAGCCATTGGAGATTGATCTCTACCTTTGTTGCGATAGAAAATATCGTCCCACCCTGGATGGTCGGGTTACACCATGGCCATCCGATGGACCCATTATAAGGGATTTACCATCTGGATGGTCGGGCTACACCATGGCCATCCGATGGACCCATTATAAGGGATTTACCATCTGGATGGTCGGGCTACACCATGGCCATCCGATGGACCCATTATAAGGGATTTACCATCTGGATGGTCGGGCTACACCATGGCCATCCGATGGACCCATTATAAGGGATTTACCATCTGGATGGTCGGGCTACACCATGGCCATCCGATGGACCCATTATAAGGGATTTACCATCTGGATGGTCGAGTTACACCATGGCCATCCGATGGACCCATTATAAGGGATTTACCATCTGGATTTTTTTACATATTTTACTGTATTTATTTATAGCTGAGTTTTAATTAAGAAAATGAAAGGCAACGATTTCTTCACATTTTTATTTTTATCCAAATTAGTCAGGATAACATAACAATTTAAAATTCTTAAGAACGTTGATATTTTTGACAGTTTTTTTCACAAATAAAATTCAGATATATATATTGAAAGCAAATCGCAGATCGCTAAAAGCATGATGTCTGTCGGTCCCTTTCTCCTAATTCCCTTTCATTGAATATTTTCGTCTATTTACGATCAAATGATAAGACGAATGAAAGGCTGATTAACTTAGAATTTGGTTCATCCATCTTTCCTATGCACAATAACGGACATAGGTGTATACAGACAGACAGACAGACAGACAGACAGACAGACAGACAGACAGACAGACAGACAGACAGACAGACAGACAGACAGACAGACAGACAGACAGACAGACAGACAGACAGACAGACAGACAGACAGACAGACAGACAGACAGACAGACAGACAGACAGACAGACAGACAGACAGACAGACAGACAGACAGACAGACAGACAGACAGACAGACAGACATATAGACAGACATATAGACAGACAGACAGACAGACAGACAAACATGGATTTGCCTGAGCGATTGTCCATTGAATAGGGTGACATATTTTTTATTTCTTTGGTTTTGAGATATCGAACTGAAAATTATCTTTACTATAATCAATAAAATAATCATTACGAACTGTTGAAAAGCCCTGAAAGGACTTACTTGGATCTGAATCGACGGTGCTAGAATAAGACAGACCTCGTGATCAGTACCCCATCTAGCGAATACCAAAGAGGCGTTAACAATAGCGAAGTTGCGGGGAAGCAGATCATTTACAGGCGCTTAATCAAAACAGACTCGATGGGCAGAAGGTCAAGATCCAGAAAGTCAGGCGGACAGGCAGACAGACAGACAGACAGACAGACAGACAGGCAGAGACGGCTAAGGCGAATGGTATTTGGAGTTGAAATAGCGACTGAGTTAGGGAAGAGGAGGAATCAGGTGAGCTTATCTTGTCTTGTCTTGTCTTGTATTAACCATCCTCGATCCGAGGGTTAGTCGCTTCATGGACAAGTCTACTCCATCTCTTCCTGTTTCTCGTCTTCTTTAGTAAGTTGTCAAGTGGTCGACACGTCCATTTTTCCACATTGTCTATCCATCGTGTCTTTGGTATTCCTCGTTTTCTTGCTCCCAGTGTAGTGCCTTGCACGATTTCTTGTTCTTCAGGATAGCATTCTTAAATAAAGCAGTGTTTGTAGTTTGAGTGAAAGACCAGTGTAAGATTACTGTATAGAATTGTGGTCTTGGTTAGTTGAACTGAGTTCGTGAAGATGGGTCAATTGTTCTGATACATGAGGGATTTAGTTAGAAGGAGGCGGGTCAGCAGTTGCTATTGAACGATACTAACAGCTATGCAGTTACAGATGGGCAGAAGAGGAGATTGGTGAATTTGTTTCAATGTTCAGTTGAGGTTCAGTCGATAACTCTGAAGCAACCGTTGACTTGACCTTTCAACTTCAAACTAATTCAATTGCGCCTGGCATTAATTAAACAATACTCATTATTTCAGCGATCTTTTTAATTCGAATTGTTCTTTCGAATCCATGATGCTGAACATTTTCACATCCGACACAGTCTTGTAATCAGACATTCATATGGCGCCAAATTTGCGCACACTCCACAGAGGCGCTATGACCAACAGGGTCACATCATCGTGGCCTGGAGTCAGACATTGCATCAAGCTACGTCTTCACACTGCATCTCAATGTCTGAATGCAGGCCACAATGTATGCGTTCTGTTGCAAACTCAATCCGTGTCTCATTCTGTAGCCACAGCTGCAGTGTCTGTTATGTGCAGGTCTTATAGACATATGCTATTGACGCAGCAGTGGCCTAATCGAGGCTGGCAGGTATCTAGGTATTTGTACCACACCAGAAGAACCCGTAACAGTGCTCTATAAAAGACTTAGTCCAGAAGACATCCTCTGCTAGGAGAGTTTGAACATTCCGACGACCGTTGCTGTTGGCAGAGCGCGAAGAGCTTGAGGGTGGGATACCTCGACGTATATCTTATCATTGGGGTAGACTTTCACGATGCCCCCAAGAAAGCTGGAGTCTGTAATAGGATGAGAGGAGGAAGAGGAGGAGGAGGAGGAGGAGGATGGGGTGTGACCTCTAATGGTTGAGGAGTGTTGCATGAGGAGCTCGACTCCCCCATTGGGGTTTCGAGTGTTGAATCGCTGGATAAGATGAGTGAATGATTGGTCTGGGATTGAAGGGAAGGAGAAGGAGACCTGACTGTAGACGAAGTAGTGTCCTGGATGAGACGGAAGAAGGTGGGTGGAGTTGCAGTTCAGTCGACGGCAAAATGAAAGACGCGAGTTGACGTTCCATCTGGTCAGAGCAAGACCTCCGGAAGTAGCTGAAACAGTGCCAGGAGAACAGAACAATGTTATCATTGGCTTCTCTAAAGATATCTCTCTTCTCTAAAATGCTATCTTATCAAAACCTATCTTATCAGAATCTATCTCTTATCAAAATCTATCTTATCAGAATCTCTCTTATCAAAATCTATCTGATTAAATACTCTCTTATCAAAAGCTGTGTTATCAAAATCTCTCACTATGAAAGACTCTCTTATGAAATCTCTCTTAATAAAATCTAGGGTCATCCAAATCTTGAGTTTATCAAAGTCTCATTAATCAATATCTAAACAATCATGGATCTTTCAGATTCTTTGTCATCAAAATCTCATCTAAAAGTCTCGTTGTATCAAAGTCTCGTGGTGCAAAAACCTCCATTATCAAAGTCTCGTACCCTAAAAGCCCCGTAGTATTAAAGTCCCATCTGAATTATCAACGTCTCATCTCAGTCGATCTATTCAAAGACCAAAGTCTGATCCTGGCAGTGTTTCAAACTTATCTCATACGGACTTCTTACCTGAGTTGGTTGCTGAGGCAGTGACACCGAGAGAGACTAGATGAGCAGCCACTGTAGTCGGATTCAGAGGCAGAGAGGATGGCAGGAGACAGGTAGTTCCATTGGAAGACCCAAGTGATGACAGATCACACGCAGGATAGGTACCATCACCACCTGCAGACACACATGGTATTGCCAGTCACACACAAATGGTTATACCACGAGTGCTTTTATCAGATAACAGTGTACCACCATCTGTCAACAAACACTACTACTGAAATCATCGTTATCATCATCATCACCATCATCATCAGCAGCAGCAGCATCAGCATCATCTTCATCATCATCTTCTTCTTCTTCCTCTTCTTCTTCATCATGATCATCATCATATAATCAACAACAACAAGAACCTATTCACAATCATCATGATCATCATCATCACCACCACCACCACCACCCCAAAAACAACCACCACCACCACCACCATCATCATCATCATCATCATCACATAATCAACAACAACAAGAACCTAATCACGATCATCACCATCATCATCATCGATTTATAGTCATCCTGGACCGGATAGCAACGGAGCGCATACATTGTGTCCTGCATGCAGTCATTGAGATGCAGTTTGAAGATGTCATCTAGCGCAAATATCTGATTGAAGGTCACATTGTTGTGTCCCCCTTGTGGTCAGAGCCTCTCCGTGAAGTGTGTGATGCAAGTGGCGCAATATAAATTTTTGATTACATTGTCTTTAATCGAACCTGTTCGTTGAGCAATGTTCTCTTCATAGTCTGCCTCTTTTTTCTCATCAAGTACCTGAATGGATGAAAAACAATATCTCTGTCTTTTCATTTCGAATTTGATTCAAGGTTTTTGCTACAGAACTCTAAAGAGCTATTATATCTATCGCTCTAACGGTTATATAATTATGATACGAAACAATAAAAAGGTGTCTTAAAACAACGTTATTTCCTAAATGTTTAATGACGTCCGATGGTTTCTAGGACCTTTCATCTCGACCTAACCTGTCCCCATGATATTGTCGACAGTTATAACCTGCAGTAATCATAAAATGTTGTAGTTACACCAAGGCCCTAGTATGACATCAACGGACATTGACAACAACTTAACTTATAATTATATAGTACAGTGAAAATTAATTCATAGCGTCCGAAAGACACCTTTTAAAACTGTCAGAACATTGAAATAAACGTTAAACGTTACGATTATGTCTATGAATAATGAAAGCAGCTTTTACAAGTTCACATTCTGGAGTAATACATGAATTTACAATTTCCAAGTAATGATTTTTAGTTTTTTTACGTTCAAAATTTTCAATTTATTTCAATATCTAGAGTATGTAATGCCAGTTTTTACAAGTATAGCTAGTCCCCAAACTGTGTCTTAAATAAACTTTTCTAATAACATTTGAAGTTTCAAAATCAATCAATCAATCGGCAGGCCAGTCAATCAATCAATAAAATCAATCAAACAATTAATCAATCAATCAAATCATTCTATTCGATCAAATCAATCAAATCAGTCATTGAAATCAATCATTCAACTCAGTCAATCAAATCAATCAACTCAATTAATCAATCAATCAAATCAATCCCACTCACCGTACATCAACTCATCCATCCTTCCATCCACCAATTCGTCAATCCACCCTTACCTTATTTAGTAAAGCCTCCAGTTGGTTAGCGTCATCAGCACAACACATTCCACTCTCTTCCTTCTCCTCCTCCTCCTCCTCCTCCTCTCCCTCCTTCTCCTCTTTTCTTCCAGTTCCTTCTCTCCAATTGTTCTTTCTATGCTGGAAAAGCCTCTCCAGTGACTCCATATCGCTTTCCTTTGACTCCGAACCCTTGACCTTATAGCACGGGAGACACACATGCAGCGCCCTCTGTTGTCCCATCTGTGCAACGGATTGTTGCCTTGTGACAACAACGTTCATGACAACGGATGTCGTTGCCAACACGAGAGACAACGCAGAGACAACGCACACTGCCAACAGACCATGCCGTCTTGCCCGTTGTCCAATAAGTTGCTCTTCCAGTGTTCTTCCACTGTTGACTCTACCGTAAATCTTTCCATTCGCATGGCAATGCACGGAATCGCCAAATCCAAGCATTTTTCCGCACTCCAATCCAACGTTTCATCTGACTCCAATGAAAAATCAATACAAGTTCGGAAAATGACAACATGAAGAAAACGAAACCTGGAAACGGTAACTCCCAGACAAAACAACATGCCTGGTGGTTATTGCATTAGTCTGGGGAAAACCCGTCTTTGGCCCAACACAGCTTGTAGGTGCGTACTGCGTAGCTAAGCAATTGCTGACGAAGAGAATAGCGTAAGCCGTCAGAAAACCTCCTAATGTTCATACGTCTTATTTCCTAAGGCCTGGAGAATATCAACAAATATGACGACTGCAAGCGTAGACCTATAAACACTGATGATTGCTTGTAAAGGTGGAAAGTCAATCGCTATTATTGTCATCACTATAACTGCGATCATTATCATGTCTTACCTGCCACACCACCATCATGAATTAGACCTTACCGTCGAATCTACCATGAGTTGCCTGTAACCACTTGGCGTCTTTAAACGCGGAGTACACTAAGAACAATGACAATCAATGGAATGTAATCTACAGAGAAAATGTAAAGACTCAATTAATTAATTAATTAAAAATCCGGCGCATGATGATCATCGCATAAGTATGCAACTCCCTATTCTTCTTAGTAAGACTTCTTTCGAGGAATTTTACTTAGAAATATTGCACAAATTCGATCCACATAATATTTTATGTCGTTATTTGTGCCGCAACATTATGCGTTGCAAGATTCGCAACGGTTTCGATTAAAGTGCATAGTTTAATATTATTATGTCACGCATAAATTTTCGACAGCAGAACCAAAAGCCAGTCTACCAGAATAACACTCGAGCCAAATCATCTGCAAAAGGATGAAGAGTATACGGGCTATATATATATGTCTATATATATGTGTATATATATATATATATTTATAGACAGAGGCGACGATCCCAGTGGTCATTTGCTACCCCTGCCATTGGGTGTCCCCCATCTGTCAAACGAGATCGCACCAGGACCGAAAGCAACAACCATGACACTAAAATGTCACCACTAGAATCTGAAGTACTTCACTTCACGACTTAATCGCTTATGCACCCAATGACAGACAAAGACTAGAAGTCCAGAGGTCGAAAATTTGCTTGGTCGAATGGTTCGCTATGAGGTCATCAATGATCTTCAGCACCGCAGCTTGGATCAAAGCAGGTTTCCCGTCGATTTAGTCGCCCCAATCGGCCCCATGGCATGCTGCGCTCAGGAGGAAGAGACCGGACGGCGATACACTCGTGTGGCGTGCCATGGTGGTCGACACATTGGCGCCGTCCTATCAGCAGGCAACGGCTGGAGCCGCTGGAGCAGTGTAGGAGGCAGTGAGCAATGGAAGATGCCAGAAATACCAGGCCCTGTTCCATTGACATGACTTCATCTGACTAGCACTGGAAACGTTTGGCTCTACCAACTCAAATGGCCTAGCACTCATCTAGGACTTGTGCTGGTCAGAGGAGGGGCAGACGCTGAGGAAAGGTAGTCGTTCCAGATGGGTTAAGTAATTAATGCCTAAGTTCATGGAGGAATTTTAGTATAAATAAAAACAGCCACTGAAATAATATGTGCATTATTTTATGTTGGCAGCAATCGCAGCTTGAGTAGTAGTAGTAGTTGTAGTAGGGGCGGAGTAGTAGTAATAGCAGTAGTAGGTGGAGTAGGGGAAGTAGTAGTATTAGTAGAAGTAGTAATATGAGTAGTAAGGCAATAGAGAATTGTCAAGGGTATGTACATGCTTACAGTTCTCTATATTAGTATTAATTATAATGCATTCATGAAGCACCACTATTAATTGGCCAAGTAATAAACGATTACGCTGAGCAGTTGCGAATGATGAGTGACGTACTAGTTCCGGGAGTGACAGGGAGTTACAGGGACCCTACAAGGTAGGCCTCTCGTCGGCGAAGGATGCATCGAAACCGTTGCTCTCTGCGCTATCAGGCGACCGTTTCAACCAATCGCCTACTACCCTGTAGCAATACACGATTTGGTTTCCAAAGTTTCCTCTTGCATTTAAATCAGATTTGTCAAACTGCATGATAACGATTGTTTCCTTTATGGCTGGTTTCAATTTTTAACAACAAACAGATGATGTAGCCTTCAGCTCTATAACTGTACGATACTTCATTAGAATTCACCCATTTCAGCACGAATTAAAATAAGTTAAGTGTAGTGGGAAGTGAAGACGTATTTTCTGGGTAATTAGGTCTACAAATTCTTTGGCGGCAGACTTCACTGATGTAGCCCACTAGTATAGTCCGGTATAGGCCTACTATAAGTGGCTATGTAAGTCCTCTTTGGCTTCACTCGATGGCTTCAATAACATGAATTGCGTTGAAAGTCACATAAAGTGGGAGGTCAAAACTGGCGTCATGCACTCTGTCAACTAACAGATGAGCAACTACCGCTAAATCTCAGTCTAAAGATTCCTAAACAAATATCGATATACATCACACAGTGTTGAGCTTTGATTTCGACGTTATATTTAAATTAAAGAATACACGAACGTTCTCATAACTTATTAAAATGTAAATTCATATCTGCAAAAACTACATTAAAATCTTTCGAATTAATAAATCACGGCAGACAACGTTAAATCAACAGATAAAAAGATATCGTCAATTGTTGACTATGACAGAATTCGGAAGTAACTGGACGATAATACAGGCACATCGAAAACAACAGAAATTTTTAAGTATCTGAAGTTAAAAAATTCTTCACGGAATGCATGGAAACATATCGGGAATGTGACAGTAAGTTGGTAAAGTGATGAGTTATGAAAAGTTGAGCGCAAAATGGAACCAGCTCTAAACAGTTAGTTAGACCTGCAACTGTATCGTCATGACAACATGCAAATGCGTTTTGTGAAAACACTAAATACGATATACATAGTCAGAAACTCTCCAATTTTGGATTAACTTGAATCAATCTCTGTCAACTCGATCTACGTTACAATTTGCTCCGCATTTTATCGAAGCAATTCAGTGGTAATAGTTATAGTTTGAAGGCCGTACAATTACAGCTTTTAATTTGAACTAAAGACAGGTTTCATGTATCGTACATCAACGAACATAGAACTATACGTGCTGCCTTTAAACATTCTGATTGTAGCGCTAAATAAACTAGGCATAAATCACAGAAAATGCCCGACTAAATCTACATCCACATTTGCATAATCTACGATCGATCATTTACAAGTAGTTTATCTTTGACGTAAATAAACAATTTCATAAAAGTCAACAGAAACTCGAAGTGCATAATATTTGTAATTAAAATAAAGTGGAATAATATGGATAAAAACATGTAAAACAGTTTCGAAGCAGAAAACCACAGTCACTTCGGCATCGGAAGGAAGAACTGGCACAAGATTAAAGTCTAGAAAAATAAAAAGCTTCAATCTCTCTCTCTCCTTCTCTTAGCATTCGACAATTTTTCGCTGCGTTAACTTTAGCTTCTGAGCATTCGAATCCCGTTATATCTCGACCTCGGCGGCGAATGATATTGATGACTTCCTCCAAAGGCACGCATCACAAAGTCTGCGGTGACTTAAAACGTTTTTCCGACGTAACGTATGGATGGCGTTCCTCTTGGCTATAAATCCGCATCGCTGCACCTGAGGTCAATGATGCGTATCAAGGCAGCCTTTACCTCTGGATCAATGGTTCCCTGGAAACAACGACATGGAACGTACCGATAAAGAATTTTTGAATTAACAGAAAAAAATCACTTTTTAAATGACACCATACAACGCTCTTGTGCGCTCAATTTACATTAACCCAAGTTAATGCTTAGCTAATTAGCAACATTTGTTCGATTACGCTGTATGTGTGTGTGTATGTGTGTGTGTGTATGTGTGTGTGTGTATGTGTGTGTGTGTATGTGTGTGTGTGTATGTGTGTGTGTGTATGTGTGTGTGTATGTGTGTGTGTGCACCAACTTGTATTTACACATTTTTATAGTGCTATGCCGCGAGTGACTCTTCGGCTTATTCGAAACCGCAATCGAGGAAGCTGGTTATCACGCGTTTGAGGAAAAGAGAGACTGAGAAGTTAATGTTCCATGTTGTTAAGAACCTGGTTCCGGAGGGATGAACGGACCACAGCGGAACGTCTCTGCTGGAATATGCAAAAGTGGACCAGCAAAACTAACGCGTCGATTGGCTGCAGAGAGGAGAAATCTTCCGTTACCTGTACTGAGCATAAAAGATGGCGTCGGTAGGTGCAGATGATATCTCGATACTTCCGGTCATTATCCTACACAAATAAAGTCAGCATCGTTACATTCACCCTAAACGACATCACAGGCTATGTCAAGTTCATAATGTACCTGTGATTGGTTGGAATCACCGCTACGATTAGGCCTATCATCAATGACAGAATCCCGTGTGAAATTAACCTAGTTAATTAAGAAAGATCACCGAAAACGACACCATAATGCTATTAGAGCCTAAACCTTGCATGCAATCAGAGGTGTCATAATATTGGTAATGTAATATTTAGGAAATTGATTAATAATGCAAGAAATGTCGTGTTTTACCACCGCTATTATATGTTGATATGACAAAATAATACATCGACCGAATTACGTCCTCTAAAGCTGCTGTATTTCCAAATTAACAAAAATTTATTAGATCCTTAAAATCTGGCGTAATAATATTTAGTCCTCAAATCTGATATGACGTTGTTTTCTATAGACCCTCTTCTGACAAGTTAACCATATTTGAACAAAATCTGACCGGGCAGAGAGCTCTCATCATAATCGTCACAACCACCACTACCATCATCTTCACCAGGACCTACTCAACATATTAGGTGGTCGTATCCACGGTAACACCACAGATGTCGTTGCCATTGGTTACCTGTAGCATGCGCTGGAGCTGGAATACGCGAGCCATGGCACTGTCTTCGGATCTTGCCTGTGACAGGTGGTTGTTGGGTGGACTGATACCACTATCGTGGCTGTCTCCCAGGTACAGGGCATCATCCCTCGACGCACCAGCATCCCTCGACCGCTGCTGAAGGAGCACAGGAGATGCAGGGGAGGATGAGGACACCGTGGGTGATGCTGCGCTCGATCTCTGCGCCATCAGGTCTTCCAGGACTGCAACGAATTCCTTGAGCTTCGTGTTCTCCTGCCGCAATGCTTCGAGGAGGTCGTTCCAAGACCTCGGGTGGAGACTGGAGAGTTCCTTGAGCGTTCTGTTTTCCTCTTCCAGATGGTTGAACTCCGCCCTCACCCTCCGCAACTCCTGCTTCAGATGATCACATTGCTCCTCCGTCTCTGCCATGACCTGGAGGTGTCGAAGGTTCTCCCTCGCAAGGTCTCGTAGGATCTGCTGGACTGGTTCGCGCTTCTCCCTGGCCGCTGACACTATCTGTCCTCCATCCTCCTCCGGAAGTGGAAGCAGCTTCTGGCTGAGCCCACAGTGTAGCTCAGCAACCTCGAGGGCCAACTTCCTGTTGCTCCTTCTCAGCGACTGAACCTCGTTTTCGAACTGAACGCCTTCTGGAAGAGGAACATCCGGTTCAAGTTCCGTCTGAAGACCGACCTCGCTCCTCTCTTCCGGTTTTGCGGAAAACAGTCTTTCACTTTCCGTTTTGGTCAGATGCTCTGCGGAGTCTCTCCCGGTCGTCGCCTGATCATCACCGACAAAGTTCTTGAGCCTTTCCATTTCCAGGATGAGAGCGAGCTTTTCGTTCTCCTTGCCGAGTTTCTCGTTTTCCAGTCGGAGGAATTCCAGTCGTTCTGAGAGCCGACGATTGATCTCATCCACTGCGTTCTTCTCTCGATCCAGAGTCTTGGACAGGCCATCCCTTTCCCTCTGCAGCAGAGAATTCCTCTCCGTCAGGTCCTTGTGCGTCTTTTCCAGTTGGGAGTGGCTTAGTTGGATCAACCTGTACTGGCTGGTAGCCTGGCTCTTCTCCTGGACTGCCTTCCTCGTCTCCTCTTCCAGCGACTCCAATCTGCGAGTGAGGGTGTTGCATAGGACAAGAAGGTCGGCTTCGTCGTCTACCTTGGTCTTCCTGTCAGCCCTCAGTCTCTCCAACTCCTCCTCCATTAGACCCCGACTTTTTTCAGAGGCGATCTTGTCCTCTTCGTAGAGTTCCAGTGCATCCTTGAGGTCCCTCTCTATGGCAGTGACCTTTGCCTGGAGCTTCTGGTTCTCTTCGATCAATTCCTCTTGGTCATCAAGGAGCTCTGCGCAGTCCCTTGACGCCCTCTTTTGCTCAGTCTCCATCTTCATCTTTAACGTGTCGAGGTGTTCCAGCAGCTCATCGCGCACCTCTTCCAGCTGGTAGTCCTTTTCCTTGATGAGCTTTTCCAGTTCTCCCTTGACGTCTGTCAGTCGCTCGATCTCTGCCAGAAGATGTTCCTCGTATTCAGACTCCATCTGAGGTGACTTTGACTCCAAGAGACATCTCAATGTGTCGTTGTCGGCTCTAAGCGATTCCTCTTGACGTGTGGACCTCTTTTGCTCTTCCATCTTCGAGGCTAGGTCCTGCCGCAGTTTTTTCAGCTCTTCCTCCATCTCAACCTTAGAAGCACTGAGATCATCAAACCTTTCTTTCATTTGAGCAACTTCAACGACCTTGATATCAAGCTGTTCCTTCAGGTCTTCGATCTCCCTCTTGAGGTCCTTCACTAGCTGACCTAGACGGGCGTCTTCCATGGTATGTTCCTCATCCATCTCTCTGAGTCGCCCTTCGGCAGATTCCAGTTCGTGTTCCAGCATCAGTTTCTCCTCAGCAAGCCTCTTGTCTTCCACCAGGGTCTTCTCGTAGTAGCTCAGCCAGCCTCGTAGTTCTCCGAAAGGTGTTACGTTTCCCTTCAGCTCCAAGTTCAACAGATCCCTGCACCTACTGAACTCGCTCAGCAGAGCCTTGTAATCCTCCACAATTCTCTCGCATTCTTCTTCCAGTTTCTCTCTTCTTTCCATTTCGTTCATCAGTTCCACCGTCGTCTCCTTCAAAGCCTCCATCTTCGCATCTTTCGTCGTGATCTCCTGCCGCAGAAGCTCCACTGACTCCCTGTCCACTTCATATATCTGCGCCGATGTTCTAACCTGTCCAACTGTTGAACCGTTCACTTTGGTACCACCCTCTTCCACGATGTCAACCTCTGCTTCCAAACTTTCCACCATTTCCAGTTTTCTCGCAATGGTCGCGTCAACCTTCCCTCCATTTCGAATAACGACCTTCAACTCGGATGCCGTCTCAGGTGCTGGCCTCTCGGATTGTTCCACCGTATATTGGAGACCCTTTCCAGGTGATGCTCTATCTACCAGGTTGGCATTTAGAACAACATCTCCATCTGACTCGCTTCCCAGCTCCAATGACGGTTCAAGACCGTTTCCAACTTCTACCAACCTTCCCGATCTTCGATGTTTGGATCGGAGATGCTTCTTGGCCTCCGGGGACTCGATCGAAAATCCATTACCACGTGATATCAGTGGATCAATCTCCCCCTGGAGTTCATCCGTTTCATCACCGTCCACTGATGCTTCATCTTTGCTCAGTTGCTGATGTTGAGGCTTCTCCGCATCTTCTCGGTCGCTTGGTTCCGGTGGAAAGCTGCCATGAAGGTTGGAATCGTGACCGAACTGGAGAAGGTACATACTCTGCTCATTGATGGTTCTCTTCAGTCCATCCACTTCCCTCTGCAGCTCCTTATTGTACAGCTGCACTTTCTCCAGTTCCTTCGCGCGTTCCTGACCCCACCTGACGTCAGAGTGCTCGTTTTTGTAGCGCTCATTTTCCTCGTTTACCATCTTCATCCTCCTCTTCAGCAGCCTATTCTCCTCCATCAGTTCCTTCGTCAGGTCGACCGCTTTTTGTAGATCTGCCAAGATGTTCTCGTTGCAGTCTTCGCGGTCTTCCACCACCTGAAGGTCACTAGATTCAACCTGACACTCGGTGGATGCTTTGGGTATTGCAACAACATCTGAAGCAGGTGAATCTACCTGGACTGCTGCCTCAGTGGGTGATGCTCTTTTGGAAGATCCTTCCGTTGCACCTTTGAAAGGGAAAACATTGACTCAAGAGAAGTACCTTATGCTTTTAATGTGTATTCTACTAAAAGAGGAAGAATTATAGTTAAAGTCAAGCTGTAGAAATGTAAATGTATACATTTCAATCGATCCATTTCAGCTCTCAGCTCAATAATCTTCAAACCAATATAATATCGCAAATGATAAATACTCCTACTTCCGCCATGACCTCCTTCTTATCAGCAGCGTTCGACTCTTGCACATTCTCGGCAGATGGTCTGTAGTTTCGTTCAATCACTTCTCTGATGTTATTCGAAAGCAAAAATACCTTTTAAATGAGCGCTATACAAATGTTTAACACCATTACACAAAACTCAACCATTATTCCAGTTTGTTTATTTCTTGTTGCCTGAATTCTCCTTTCTCTGATTAATCGCATTTCGAGCGATAGCCAATGTTCCACTCTGGATTATGGCTTTGACTACGATTCCGCTATGATTAGAGCTACGATCACTTGATGATCTGTGCATTTTCATAAAGGAGCTAAAGAAATCATTGGACAGATGAGATTATATATATATATATATATATATAATCTTATATATATATATATATATATACATTGAAGTCGAACGCAACTTTATTATTGTGGCGCCTGTGCAGCTGAACGGACTTTTGAAAGGGTCATTGGCCAATTAACAGCAGATTAACCCAAACACCAAATCAGCTCATTTGCAAATTAGACGTCTAGACAGGCGCTTCTTAAACACCCCATTGCAATACATCAAGTTACATTACTACACCAGAAACTTTACAGAAATTCGGTCGTGGATAGATTCGAAAAGAAGAGCTAACTTTGAGGCAAGTCGGGCGATTCGTCGACAGTCGTCGTATCTCTGGGTCTTGGCTTCGAAACCTCTTCTACTTGACTCGATTGGATCCGGTCTCTCTCCTCCTCCACCTTTCCAACTTCTTCGATGAAGGCCTTCAGCTGGATGTTCTCCTCGACGACTCGTCCAACTTCCTCCTCGCGTTCCTTCTTCAAGAGGTCAAGGTCTTTCTTGAATTCATCAAAGGCCAGTTCCAGCTGTTGGTTCAGTTCTTCCGCCTCCTCCGTAAGACGTCGGATCTCAGAGTCCTTCCGGTCCAGTGCGGACCTTAGATGAGCAATCTCAGTGCCTCGTTCTTCGAACTCCTCAGCGATTCTTTCCAGTTCCGTGTGAGCCTCTCTCTTCTGCTCCAACTCCTTGAGCATAACGACCGTCTGTGCCTTTAGTTCGTCGTACATCTCGTGCAACCTCAGCTTCTCCACATGCTGTGCCACTCCTTCGTCAGAGCGATCCATCTCGAGGGTCCCAGAGGCCCTTCTGTCAATCGGCGAGTGAACGGCGTGACCGTTAACTGTCCTCAACCGCTCATCCATGTCAAGGATCGTCTGAGACTGACGGTTGACTGCATCCCTTAGTTCCTCCATCTCTTCTCTCTGTCTCCGATTCTCCGTCTCCAATCGTTCCGCCTCAGCCACTGCCTCCATCTGAGGTCTGGCCTCTGCGGCGTTCAGTCTGCCCTGGAGCTCAAGGATCTTCACCCTCAGCTCCTCGTTCTGCGTCTGGAGAGCCTTGTTCTCCTCCAGAGTGTCCTTGAACAGCTCGGCCAGTTCGTCCATTTCGGAGACTTCCTCCTCCTGAACGTCACGGAATCTCTTGTAATCGGCGATTAGTGCCTCGTTCTCCTCCTTCAACTCTCGAGCGATGTTCACAAACTTCTCCACGTCTTCCATGTGACCCTGTAGCTGCCGGTTTTCTTCGATGGCCTGCTTCAGTTGGAATAGTAGGGCCTTATTCTCCCTCTCCAGCCTGCCCGACTGTTGGTCCGAACCACTGGCTCCCATTCTCGATTCCTTTAGACTGGAGTAGATATCCACTTCCTCTATGACCTCAACTTCGAGGTTAATCAGCGCCGCCAGGTGTCTCTCCAGGGTCTCCATGTCGACTTCCGCTCTGTGCAGTCTCTGCTGGAGGTCGTCGCGACCGGATATCCGGTCCTTCGACTCGTCAAGAAATTGCCGCATGAGGACCAACTCCTGGTGAACCCACTGCTGGCGATTCAGGGTCAACGAAAGCTTTTTCTCAGTTTCTAGTTTGGATGATTCTAGAACTCCACGTTCGCTTAACACCGACTCCACCTATAAGACCCAACCATCAGCATAATCGTCACATTCATTCACTCATTACGAAGCATTATATAGCGCCCTTTCAAGGTTGTTGATTCAGGAGCGCGCCCGACCCCGGAACGGCTGAAGAGAGCAGTTCTAATGCGAGCATAAAGCGAGTCAGAGTAGACCCTGGGAGAACCAGCCCAACGCCAACGGGAGCGTGTTCCAGAGCGAGGGGTCAACCACTGAGAAGGCACGATTTAGGAAAGTAGTTGTGCGGGAAAATGTGACCATGAGTGAGAATTGTCATCAGTGTATTGTATTATATTTACCTATTTATATAGCGCCTCTAACAGTACAACCTAATAATAGGCCCTCTCAATGCGAAAAGACCTGTTGGAAAAAAAGTCTTAACAAATTTGAACAGGAACAGGAGCACCCAAGCAGGACCATGCCTACGAGGCTCTTGAAGAGGTCAATGGTCAACCGAAGACTCCCTCGATCGGTCTTAAAATCAAAGAGCAAGTCGGGAAGGGAATATCATTCCATATCAAAGGACCAATAGAGGCATAAACGCAGTTAACATCACAATAATAATCATTGTCATGATGATATTCATGGTCGGCATCATCATCACGATTATCGGCATTATCTTGAATCTTTGTTTAGTATTTGAAGAGATTCTATCAAACTGCACTTAATAAGCAAATGAATGTATCAAAAAGTCAGTTAGACTTATCAATCATGATCGATTATGATCGATCATCATCATTGATCATCATTCTAGTGATGAGGCTGCTGGAGACGTCTGTCCCACTCACCTGCCTCCTGAGGCTGGAGTTTTCCCTTTCCAGTTCGGAGATATGTTGGAAGAGTTCCCTAAGATCGTCCTCCGAACGGATGAGCTGCGAAAATGACGATGGCCACTCCCCTGGAATCCTCCTCTCTTCCTCCTCTCTCTCCACGTCTTCTTGCTCTCCTGTCTCCGCAACCGGAAGTTGAGGAGAAGTGACATCCACCCCAAGATCCACCTAAACACAGCAGAGCAACATCAAGACCTTTTTCCATCTCTTTCCAAAGTCTATTTCTCTGCCTAATATTCCGACTGTCCGTCTCTCCCACGCTATATGTCTTTCGGTCTGTTCATTTGTCAGTCCGTCTAGCTGTCTGTCTCTATCTTTCTTTGTCTGTCTGCCGCATACTGACATAGTTAATAGGATTAAAATTTTGGCGTATATTTTACAACCATAAGAAATGCAGACGATCGTTCTTCTGAAAGACTTCTATTCTTAGCTTTCCATTGTCCTGCCTGACAATATACATCTTCCAATCAACGGAGAACTGTTTAAGATGATCAGCTGATCCCCTCTCACGCCTTCGCAGGTGAGTTACTTGAAAATTCATCCAGGTGAGCTTAGATTGAAATATCATACCTGGATTATCTTCTCATGCTGAATATCGGAGTCATCAATCTCCATTGGCGCTGCGGTCATCTGACCGCTCTGGTCTGTCGCAGGCGACGTGATCACTTGGACGTCCACCACGAAATGGTCAGTCCGATCCCTCTCCTCCTCCTCCTCCTTCGCTGCTCTCCTGTCTGTGACCGGGGCTTGACCTTCGACTCCGAGGTCAATCTCAATCCTGCGAATGACCGACTCGACGATCTCCTTGGCCATCGTGACGTCATCGACGTGACAGCTGACGTCACCGCTCGGCGTGACCCCGCCGGATATGACGTCACTGCTGTCCGTCATGAAGCTACGGACGAGCGCCGAACCGTCCTCCTCTTCTTCTTCGACGGTCTCAAGGGTTTCCGGTGGGTGCGTTTCTACAACGGATTCCGTCGCTTCTTCTGGCGGTGCATCTTCTGAGGTACGTAGGATCCCGACTGAGGTTTCAGCTGAGGCCAATCCTTCAGCTGAGGCCAATCGTTCAGCTGAGGCCACTCCCTCTGAAGAGGCCGCTCCTGCTCGCAGACCGAAAGCCTCGTCGACAAACGATCGAAATGATTCCCCAGAGAAACCGATTTCTTTCTTCTTCTTCTTGTTTTCACCACCAGATGGCCTCACTCCATCTGGTTCCTCGATCTGACTGTAGTAGGATGTATCCTCTCCCTCCTCTTCCCTTTGTGTCTCCTCCCCTCTGTCCGTCCCTTCGATGGGGGACTCTGTCGTTGGGGATGGCATCCGCTCCCTACTGGCTATCGATCCGGTTGGGGTGGAGTTCGATGGGGGAAGACCGATCGAGGGAGTCTTCGGTTGACCATTGACCTCTTCAAGAGCCTCGTAGGCATGGTCCTGCTGAAACATGGATCAATCAATCAATCGATCAATCAATAGGTCAATCAATAAAATCAATCAATCAGAGAAACAATCAAACCAACTAGTCAACTACTATTGCGCCAAAACCATGGTTCATAATCAGAAGATCAGTCTGATTGTGTGTGTGTGAGAGGGAGAGAGAGAGTGTGCGTGTGTGTGTGTGTCTGTAAGATCATTTCCATAGCACATTTTTGAACCTTTCCTAGTCTCAAAAGTTTTTAGAATCGTTTAACTCTATGAAATAGAATTTGTAAAGGTTTACTCCAAGGGGCCAATCTTCAACGATCTTGCTTCTTGCAGCTCGAACGCCGCCTGTAAAAATTGAACACAGAAGTAAAAAAGTTTAAGCGTTTCAACAAATAACATTGAGAAGATATTTAAATAATGAAATGTAGGAAAAATCAACTCAAGAGCGACAAAACGTGGAAAGAAAAAAGTGTTTTCAAGGTCTGTAAATGCGAGGGATGTTGTTTCTTCCAAGTTCAAAAAATTCAGTTTAATGTATTATTTTAAGATTTTCCTCATTTATTTAACATTGTTATATTTATTCTTTGTAATGGTAACAGAAGCATAAATTCTTAATTTTTAAATCGCTGCATAAAACTTAAGCGCAGTGGAACAACTTATTGGCGTGCGCTACGTCAAGTGAGACGGGTTGTAAAGAGACACTTCATAAAGATCCAAGTCTGTTCTTGGGTTGTGTTCTTAGTTCTTACTTGTTGCTTCGAACGTTGTCTGGTGCGTTCCTCTCCTCTGAAGAACCTTGACAACATCTCGGTGTTTATTGTTGGTGGCAAACCAGAGAGCGTCATGACCTACAGAGAAACACAGATGAACAGATGGAAACAGACACAGAGACAGATCGAGAGATAGGCAAACGTACAGGTACAGATAGAGCGAGAGTTACAACGGGCGTTATTCAGAATCCATTTTCACCGGAAAAGTTGACGGGTCGAATCAAATCGTTGTTATCGTCAACGTGTCAATATCTAAGAATCGAAAACTTATCAGACAAGTAAGCTTAATTAAGTCATTATTAGTCAGTGATTTTTATATTGTAGTTAAAGATTTGCACGTATTTCAATTTTTCAAAAAAGTTCCATTGTAACCAGGATTCTTAATTATGACAACGACGACCATATACTGAGATGTTTTGCCTTAATCTAACGCCATTACTGAAGTCATTATAATATACTAGATTGTGTTAGATAATTAGACCAAACGAATCTAAAATCAGAATAAATTGAATTGAACTAGATAATAAATTGTATTTTGACAAGACTTGATCAGGCGAGGTTACATTAGATTGACTATAGATCAGGTGAAGATTAACTGCCATTAAGTTATCCATTGGCTGCTAACCTTCTTTGTCTGCCAATTGAACGACGGCTCCCTTGGTCAGCAGATACTCACACAAAGCAGTGTGGCCATTTTTAGAAGCCTTCATCAGAGGAGTCCTACAACCAAAACATCTTCTCTCACTCTTAACCTGAAAACCAACCTCACATAGCCTCGCTTCTGTTTCCCTCCTGAACCACTGGATTTTGTCTTGGCCCTTCCAGTGAATCAGAGGTGTCAATTGCCCTCCCCCAAGTGATGGAGGCAGACCCCCGGTCCCAAGTGTCAGGAAGGCGAGATATTCCCCCACCCTAAGACTAAAAAATATCCCCATTACCTGAAATTGTAGTCATTTGCCTCCGGACCCCTATATGGACGGCCCTGCAGTGAATCGTGATTTATATTGCGACCGCACTTTTAGCAACCATTTCTTGGATAATAGCCAAAAACTCCACTAAAGCCATTGCAGCAGATAGAATCACATCAGCCGACCGTTTAAATGATTTCCTATAACTTTTGTAGCGCAGTTATTAAGACGCACAAAGTATCCACGCATGGAGCAAGCACGTAGACGAAGTTACCGTTTCTGTAATGTGTAATGTAATTATCAACTTCTATAGCGCCGGAACCTAATGCACACGGCTTCAACCGATGGCGAACCAAGTTCAAGAGGTGGCCTAGTCACATCAATGTTCAGATCACTTCATTAATTAAGCTAAGACAAAAGAGGTGATGAATAATTTGATGAAAGAGATCAGTCGTAATGTATCTGTCTGGTGAGATGACTTCTATGGCGCCTCTCTCTGACCTGTTCTCGTTGTCAGTATCGTTGATGTCGGCGCCATGTTCGAGGAGGAGTCGACAGATGGTCGCCTGACCTCTAGCGGAAGCCAAAGATAAAGGACCGACGCCATTCTAAAACCACGAAATGCAATCCAGCTAAACTTCACTTTTATCCAGTTACATACTCCACTGCAAGATTGTACCTGGTTATATCTGTGACATATAAGTAAGATCCTGCACTCTGGACTCTAGTCCTTAGGACAGCGCTGTTGAAATGGGATGAATCCAGCGCTTGTCACCTACAATAGTGACTAGTGTAGCTATGTTATTAAGTAAGCCTAAGCTCTTAGTTTATATTTTAGTTAATATTTAGCTTTTTGTACATACTCATAGTAGTTCTAAAATCACGGTTGATTCTATTCTGTATATTCCAACTTTCAACTTCTCCAGGTGGCCCTGACTTGCGGAACCTTCCTATCCATAATTGGGTTTTCTGGGTGATAAGATAACAATTATTGTAAGAATTGTGATTTGTTGCATTGGCATTGCAAATAAATTTCCATCGATCGATCGATCGATCGATTGATTGATTGATACTATAAATCCCCTAAGTATGTTTCAATTCCTCAATATAGCTGATAATTTAAAGCACTTGACTGTGTCTCAGCGCATTCCGCTGCAATCCAACCACACTCCATTAACTCCTCTGCATACCCTCTTTCAGAGTTGCTCGAATGATTAAACCCTACATTGTCCTTTGAGGTTAGCCCTACCTTGATCTTTGAGATTAGCCCTACTTTGTTTTTTGAGGTTAGCCCTACATAGTCCTTTGAGGTTAAGCCCTACATTGTCCTTTGAGGTTAAGCCCTACATTGTCCTTTGATGTCAAGTCCTACCTTGTCCTTGAGGTAGACGGGAGCTGCCTTTGCGAGCAGCAGTTGAATGCATCCAAGATGTCCTCCGATGCATGCATGGTGTAAGACGGACAGACTCTCATGGTCGACAATCAACACATCAGCACCACTCTACAACGATCGAACAATCGCGTCGACACTTCTCAGGAATACTATCTATGGATTCTCACTTGTTTAACACTTACACTACACAAGCACAGACAGACAGACACACAGACAGATAGACACACAGACAGATAGACACACAGACACACAGACAGACAGACACACAGACAGACAGACACACAGACAGATAGACACACAGACAGATAGACACACAGACAGATAGACACACAGACAGATAGACACACAGACAGATAGACACACAGACAGATAGACACACAGACAGATAGACACACAGACAGATAGACACACAGACAGATAGACACACAGACAGATAGACACACAGACAGATAGACACACAGACAGACAGAGAAACGGATGGACGAATACAGTTCTTGGGTTTGACGTTCTGGTGATATGAACTTAAACGGATAATTTCACCAGAAGGAAATATTGAGCCCTAGATGTTGCATGTGCTTCGTTTAAGAAGTAGAAGAACAAGAAAGAACAACAAGAAAGAACAACAAGAAAGAACAACAAGAAAGAACAACAAGAAAGAACAACAAGAAAGAACAACAAGAAAGAACAACAAGAAAGAACAACAGGAAAGAACAACAGGAAAGAACAACAAGAAAGAACAACAAGAAAGAACAACAAGAAAGAACAACAGGAAAGAACAACAAGAAAGAACAACAAGAAAGAACAACAAGAAAAAGAAGAAGAAGAAGCGTAAGAGTGGAGACAACAGTAAGACGATGACGACGATGATAATGTCAATGATGAGAGGTTAAACTCTGACCTCCAGCAGTTTCCGTGTGACGTCATGCCTGGCCATGTGAACGGCGCAATGGAGGGCGGTTCTTCCTAGGAACAAAGGATCAGCAACGGAACATCAGATAGGAACAATGCACTACAATGGGCGTAATTGTCTAAGGCACCAGAACGACTCTTCAACCATCGAATTTCAATGCGTGTAACACAAAGACAGACAAACAGACAGAGTACGAGTGGCAAAGAGAGGCAGAGACAAAGACAGAGGGAGAGAAATGTTTTTATAGAAATGGAGTCTAAGACAGGTCGAGATAAAGAGACAAGAATGAAAGAGAGAGACAGACACAGACCGAAAGACAGAAATAGACTGACAAACAAAAAGACTTACAGAGAGATAGACAACGAGACTGATTGAGTGAGACAGAAAGAGAGAGAGGCAGGCAGACAGAGAGAGAGAGTCTAACCGAGAAGGTCCTTTGTGTTGACTGCTCCTCCTCCTCCATTTCGTAGCATCCACTCCACGAGTTCCGATTTTCCGTCAAGCGACGCCTGATGGAAACTGGACAACAAAAGAAAAGAATCTCATCACAACTAATGACAATGTAACTCAGACGCGTACACACGGATTCACGTTATCACTGTAATGTAATGTCATGTCATGTCACATCGTCATCGTTGCTACGCGACGGTTGACTACATGAATGGCAAAGTGATGTCCAGCGCTTTCTGTCTCGTCGATGTTTAATGTGCAATGTGCCTTTTAATCCATGCCAAGTCACGATATTGTCAAACCAGCGGAGTCGGGATCTTCCACGACCTCGGCTTCCTTCCACTATACCCAACATCACGCTGTTCTCCAATGCTGTTCTCAATGCTGTTCTCAATGCTGTTCTCAATGCTGTCCTCAATGTGTTCTCAATGCTGTTCTCAATGCTGTTCTCAATGCTGTTCTCAATGCTGTTCTCAATGCTGTTCTCAATGCTGTCCTCAATGCTGTCCTCAATGCTGTTCTCAATGCTGTTCTCAATGCTGTTCTCAATGCTGTTCTCAATGCTGTCCTCAATGCTGTCCTCAATGCTGTTCTCAATGCTGTCCTCAATGGTGTTCTCAATGCTGTCCTCAATGCTGTTCTCAATGCTGTTCTCAATGCTGTTCTCAATGCTGTTCTCAATGCTGTCTCGCGATATGCCCGAAGTACCGTAGTTTTCGGGATTTGATTTGGCCCAACAGTTTGCTGTAAACTTTCGCCGTCACGTTGTCACAGAGTCAAATAGTCTATTCACTGATTACCATAATCATCATTTTATCTCATATCATCATCGTCATCGTCGTAGTCGTCATCATCATCATACAATATTTTTGTGTGTGTTCGTGTTACGTGGTTTTAATGGATGTTGGTATAACTGTCATGCGACGAACTAGGATTTGTAGTGAAGAGAGGTACAAGAAGAAAGAGAGAAACAAGATAGAACGAAAGAAAAAGACAGAGAGAGAGAGAAAGAGACAGAGAGAGAGGTATACAAAGGTAGGCAGCCATGCAGAGATGCATCTGGCATAATCGTTCGTCTCGTGTTCCAATATTGTTTTGCAATTCGAACGCGTTAAAACCTGGCAGCGACATACAGGAATGCCGACGACATTCCTCTGCAGCCCAGCCATCCTCTCCCCTTCTCCTCCTCCTCTCCATCTCCTCTTTCTCCTCCATCTCCTCCTCCTCCTCAGTTTGTGTCTATAGACCCGTCCTGCCCTGGGCACGTACAAAGGCCTGCGCATAATATGGTTATATGCGATAACTTAAATTTACATTGGGTGCTTTCCAACTGGAGTTTGAGGGCTTGGACTCCGAGCAAAACAGAGCTCGTCTTTCTGTTGCTCGGACATGTTCCGTGCGCTGGGGTGATGCTCATCCCAAACTCAATTCCTAAATAACCGCTCTCCATTTTTCAGTACAAGAGCGTTAAGACTTTGCAAATCGGTAGTTTGTATTAGCTCGGGTGCATTTAAATAAGTTGTGAAGCATTTCCTCTTATATAGTCTTCGTAAAGTAATAATCGGAATTACACTCATATTCTGAAGAGAGCGATTGTTAGTTATTTTGCAGAGATTATGACTGTGTTCTCTACATTCTTTGAGCTCTGTGTTATATTCATCGTTGCTCGGGGTGATCCGAGAATCATTTAGAAAGCGACCAAGTGAATTGATACTTGCACCAGAGTTAGACGCCGATATCTACCAATCTGTCTAATTATTATAGCGCCCATTCAAGATAACCAGTGAGAGGCGCTCCGTACCCAGGCCCTACCAAAGAGAAAAGTATAGAGTGAGGTAGAGAGGTCCTGCGAGAGAGAACATAGGTCTGGGGAGAATGATATATTCTTTATATATGCAGCGTCATCATTCAATTAATAAGCTCCAAAAGATTGTAGCTGTAATTAAAATTATTGCATCAAAACGTTGTCGTTAAACATGGTTGTCAATCATCGGGGGAGATTTATAGCGCTACACCAAGACAATTCACTCAGGATGATTGAGATATCTGCCAAGTAATACTTGAAACTGTTCACCCGTCATTTGGTTGTGTCATTACCTTTTTCTAAATTCCGAGCATACCCCCAAACTGTTTGTTCATTTCAATTCAAGTCAAACTGGGGAAGGACTCCGTTGAGAAGCCCTCGCAACAACGTAGTTTTCGGAAGGCCATAGCAAATGAATGGAACAACTGGGGCCAAATACAACAGAGACCTTGTTCAATGTGGGCCTTGACCCGTTGTCCGTCCTTCCGGCCTTGTCCGTCCTTCTAATTAGGTATATCTTCATTGATCACGTATATAAATACATGAGGCATATGCAATATATATATATATGGCGAATTATGTATGCATATACGTATATTTATATTATATATATATGTACTGGGTTATATGTAATGGATATTGTAGGTCCAGGAGGTCAAAGAGCAGAGGTCAGAGTTCATCAAAGTCTCCATTTTGAATAAACGTATACAGTTGCCACACGAGGAAATAACATGCAGCACACGACACGCCTCTGCTCAACGCATATATATATATATATATATATATATATATATATATATAAAAATCCATTCTCAATACATACATAGGCATATGATTACATATGATTCAATGATGGATGGATCGAACGATTTTTTCATTCATTCATATATTTATTAATTCATACATTCATCATAACAGCCTCCATCATATCATCCACTTTCCTCAATTCATTTTTCCATCATCGACTGACCGACTTACTAACTGACTGACTGACTGATTGATTGACTGATTGATTTATCGGTCGATTGATTGATTGATCGAACAAGTGACTGATTGATTGACTGATTGATTGATCGATTGATCGAATGACTGATTGATTTATTTATTGATCGATTGATTGATAGATCGAACGAGTGACTGATTGATTGATTGACTGATTGATTGATTGATTGATTGATTGATTGATCGACATACGCTGTGGTCTGTCTGTTTGGGTCGATCTTGAATGGACTGATTTGTTTCCTTGTGACCAGATGTTGAACTCGGTCTGCTTGTCCTTTCTCGACGGCCAACATCAACTTCTCATCGCGCTTATTCCAATCGGACAACTGTAACAAAATGAATAAGAACACGAAGCATATCAGACGAAACCAGGTCAAGGAGCAGAAGGAGGAAGAGGAGGAGGAAGTGGAAATGCAGAGGAGGACCATTAAAATGAGGAGTGATAAGTTTGTAGGAAAAAGGAGGATGCAGACTGTAGCTGATGATGAAGAATGGAAGGGACAGAGAAGGAGGCAGGGAATTGAAATTCGGAAGAATTGGAAGAGGTGAAAAGAAGGAGGAAAATTGGGAAGATTAGGAGAAGGAGAAGAAGGAGGAGAAGAAGGAGGAGGAGAGGAGGAGGAGAAGGAGGAGGATAAGGAGGAGGATAAGGAGGAGAAGGAGGAGAAGGTTCAGTTAATTTTTGAGAGCCAAGTGAAAGCTTTGCTATTATACCTTTTTGGAACACGTGACATTTTTTTTGGGCGTCACTGAATTTCTTCTATCCCGTTGATTCAGACAACTCTGAACTCAAACGAGACGAGAAGAGGAGAGGAGGAGGAGGAGGTGAAGGAAGAGGAGGAGAAGAAGGAGGAGGAGAAGGAGGAGGAGAAGGAGGAAGAGGAGGAGAAGAAGGAGGAAGAGGAGAGGAGGAGCAGAAGGAGAAGAAGGAGGAGGAGAAGGAGGAGGAAGAGGAGAAGGAGGAGGTCGATAAGAATGAGAATGAAGAGGTGGTAATCAGAATGGTCCTGCAGACTAATTAGCCTACTGCTGGGCCAAGCGGCGTGGGATCAAAGGAAGGCGAACCCATAGGGGAGGGGTGAATAGGTAGCATTTGACGTTGGTCTCATTTCAATGTTTACTAAACAACAGATGACAGCAGCGCCATCTACATGAAGGAGGTGGACGAGAGAATGGCGAAATGTCATAGGGTAAATAGATCACCTCAACCCCAGACTCAGATGACGAACGATTGGGGTATATACCGAAATACCCACTGAATGGATGGATGGATGGATGAATCTATATGGATCTATCTAAGTCCGTATGTGGTAGAAACCAGAACTTCGAAATAAGTGAGTGCTTCTGATGCCCCTAACGAATGATGAGACGGCTGATAAGTCTGACTTCTATCCGACCATTTAAACTTACAATCATCTTTCACCCAACTACTACCCCACCTGTTTTCCCCACCTTTTCGCTCCCCATCATTCACCCCCACCCTCTTCTCAACCATTACTCTCCTCCATCCCATGTTCGAATGAGACGGAACTTCTCCCCTGTTCGTACTCTTACAGTGCCAGTCCCAAACCTGGGCAAAAGAGGAGGGCGACATGAATCATTATCATTATTATCAGCACCTAAACAACCATCTAATCATTCCAATGTGTGGTCTTGGGATTACTGATACCCTATCGCTTACTCTCTCTTATTCCACCTATGCCTGTGTAAACGAGGCAAACTATCTACCCTCTCTCTCTATGCCTGTCAGGGCGTGTGCTATTTGACAATGACCCTTTGTTAATTAAGGTCAATACCCATCGGTGGGAGTAAATGCGTTGTGATGACGTAACCTAGTGAGAGAGAGACAGACAGACAGACAGACAGACAGAGTTGACTCATTTCCTGGAGTTTAGTTGAGTCACGTGAGACATTAGAGAGAGTCTATTCCACTCTGCCAAAGGTCGTAGGGTCAATGTAGGACCGCATTTCGAGAAGATAGTCATTTCATTGTTAGTCGGATTTAGTCGCCTATTAACTGAGTAATGAATCAATCAATCAATCGGGCAGCTGGTCAGTTACGGTCAACTGGTCTGTCTATAGTCTTTTGGTCATCTTCTGCTGCTGGAAATGGCTATTTCCTGGGTTGGGGATAACATCCTCCTCCTTTCTTTCCCTCTGAGTGCGATATCTCTTCCTGTGCCTCCAATGGATTATTATCAAATGCAAAACCACTTTAAGCGGCAATATATCTATATCTTGGACATTATTTTAATGATCACGATAATCATAGCGCTATAAAAGTAGTCATGAAAAATTACCTGCAATTTGACCTCTTTTCGACATGGTATCGTAACCGCAAATTTAAAAAAAGGTAATAAATAATGCCCCAAAATTTCACGCGGATGTGGTCGCCTTCAAAAACTTCTCATAACTGAAACTGCTTTTCATGAAAAGGAAAAATAAGGGCATTATTATTTTTGCACAGTGCACACCCTCCACGGCCTCCAGACTCAAGTTCCACCCCTCATGGCGGTGGAATGGTGTTGAAGCGGTCAACCACAGAAACCTCTGCCGATGCTTACCAAAAGGGCGTCACGAATTTCGTCGAAACTATTAACACGTGGGTCAGAAGATCAACCCGAGTGACGTCAGATGCGGAACAAAATTCCAATTAGGAAAAGCTCCAGTATACAATTCCCACCCCCACACACACGCACGCACGCATATACGTATTGACACACGCACGTGTACACATCACAAGCGTCGTAAACGATCTCATTTGGTTACACTACCTCGTGTACACATATGCAAATGAGTTGCATACTAATTAGCTGCTCCTTAATCATCTCTAAACTACAGATGTATTCCACACTTTCCTTTATTATCCCTTCCCAGTGTCTCACTTGTCAACCGGGTATTCCGTTTGACATGCATCCTCTGCAGCCATCATGTGTTCCCTGGATAGAGCTGATGGTGGGGTGTAACGTCTGCTGATAGGTTCAATTGTGGCGCTGGATAATGAAGTGATTGTAGCAGTGGCAAGGCATACAACCAGCGAATATAATACGCTCAATGGTCATCGCATAAAACGAGAAATGATAGTTGTACGGTCAGTCACTGAAAGAAGTCCATTCCAAGCGGTCATCGCATTCATTCATTCATTCATTCATTCATTCATTCGTTCGTTCGTTCATTATTTTAGTCAGTAGGTCATTAATTCTACGACTCTTTAATTCATCCATTCATTAACTCATTCGTTCATTCATTATTCATTCATGCATTCATTCTTTCCTTCATTCATTCACAGACTGACATTAGTAGTTAACTCCTTATCTGGTGCAACATCTATTTTCACGACAGTTGAACCAGCGTAAGAGATCGTATCGTGAAATTTGAAAAGAATTCTGTCTTCAATAATTATTGGCACCTGAGGTGAGAAATGCAAGACGGACGCAAATTGGTATCATTTAGTGTTTTATTATGAATTGATATACCTCTCGATTGCTAAATGGGAAACTGATATT
>OY365816.1:29354826-29359826 GCA_959347315.1 Bimastos eiseni
AATTGAGTTGAACCACTTGGGACGATTTCCATCGACATTCCTCGCTCGCCTTCTATTGCTCGCTGATTGATATTCTACGGTGGAGCAGAACGCAATTGGAGCTCGTAGGGAGGCAGACAGACAGACAGGGAGGCAGTCAGGCAAGTAGGCAGGGAGATAAGCAGGCAGAGGGAAGCAGGGAGAGAGGCAGAGAGGCAAGTAGCAAGCAAGGAGGTAGGCAGGAAGGTTAGCAGGAATGTAGAGAGGTAAGCAGGGAAGAAGAGAGGCATGGGGGTGGGCAGGTAGGCAAGCAGAGAGGCAGGCAGGGAGTTGGGAAGTATGGAAACAGAGAGGCTGCCAAATCGACGGTGCTCTGCATCTTCAAGGCGATTAGAGAGCAGATCAATAGACGGGAAGTCATTCGTACGGTTCAAATGCATCGACTTATTATCGGCTGCCAGACACCGAATATTGTTTATGACCAGAGAGAAATATTTCTATTGGCATCGTTCAGCCGGATGTGGTCAGTGAAGCGTGGTGGCGAAATTCGCACTTGATTTAAATGGCTTATGAACGACGACGGGATTGCACGGCTGAGTGATTACGACCGATGAAGAGGTACGAAGGATGATTGGAGCTGAGCAGTCGTGTGATGGTCCACTGGACACGGCTGGATGATCACTTTTCTGTCGCCTTTTCCAAGATGGGGATCAGCTCCGCGAAATAATCTAAGGCCAGAAAAAGTCGACAGCGCAATGAAAGACTGGACTGAATAGAGCTCGATATGTAGATTCTATTGGCGAACTACGTAGCAGGTATTGTGTGAATTGGAAATTATTGCTGCTTCATGTTAATAACAGTGAAACGAGAAGAGATGATGAATGTGACAGGACTCACCTATCTTTAGGAATTCAATACAAGGAAGGAATCAGGAGAGACTATCGAATCCAGGCACCATAGTTTGACCCTGTCACAGTCACATCGGCCGTAGAATCAAGAGAAATAGTAATCAAAAGGTGAGCAGTTTATAGGTTGCAATAAGATTCTGAATTATAGAAGATGAATTTATGTCTGAACTCTAACATTTGATTTGGAGTCAGCCACCAAGTGGTCCTGTTATGTTGTTGTTGTTGTTGTTGTTGTTGTTGTTGTTGTTGTTGTTGTTGTTGTTGTTGTTGACCTATAATGATTCGCTGAGATGAAATATCTCCTTTTCATCAGTTCTAGTCTCATAATGTCAGTTATGTTTTAAGGTTTCAAATAATTTCTCATCAATCCTACTTTCGAAAGTGGCAGAAATGTCTTGAGTTGGATGCATAGAATGCGATTATTCGCAGTTTAGAGTTGATCTGAAAATGTGTGATTCTCGAAATATGAACCGTTTCCTTTAATGTTGACCTATTGCAAATGTATTGCACCATTCAATCCGTGTCTTCTATAACTGACCTAATTCTTGATATCCATTCGCACTTCGCTGGTGAAATGTCTTGTTCTGTCTAAGCTCAGAGATAGCCACTCGCTTCTCTCTGGTTTAGCGATGTGAATAATCTGGTCTTCCTCTGCTAATGGATCTTGTACAGATTAGCCTGTGACATTACATCTGCCATGTTTCTCTCTATATAGGCCCTATATATGTATGTCTGGAATTTATCTGACGTGCCCCGAGGCATCGACTAAGTCCTTCTACAACCAGCTTATCTACAGCCAACCTGACGGAATAATCCAGCCTTGAAGAAAAAAATGAATGTTTATAAAACACATCTTACTATGTTTTGGCATTTGTAAAGATTATAAACGATACATAGATAATTCATAAATTAGTATAACATTAATTTTTAAATGCTTCAAGCTTCATTAAATTTCGAAGGTATAGCACTCAAGTTTCCGATATGCCGCACCTACTCGGTAATGCGTTACAGATCAGTCTATAGGTAGTTCTTGATATGATGATAATGATAACTATAATATGAATGATAATAATTGCAGTAATGGTAGTGGAAGTAGTAGTGATGGTATAGTAAGCTTAGTAGTAGTTGTAGTACAGTAGGCCTATAGTAATGTGCAATCTAGCATTTATATGGTGCCCTCAGTGGCGCTCTTTGCACAGTCCTAAATTATGTGAGATGTCATATGATCAAATAAAATACTTAATAAGTTAGTAATAGTGGTAAGCCCTAGTAATAGTAGCCTACTAGTAAAACTAGTAGCAACGATAATAACTCAGTACTGATAATAATAATAATAATAAATAATAATAATAATTAGTAATAAAATGTTTTATAAACTGTGTGAGATGTTAAATTAAATGGGCCTGTTGGTTGGGTTGACCTCTTAGTCATTTCTCTCTTGAAGACAGATATATAAGCAACTGAATCTTCTATTTCGCCAGAAGGCATAGGAGCCTAGTGCCACCCTGGTTCAGCCCACCCTTCCTCCAGATTTTTATGACTTATTTAAGATGTTCTTGTACCTGCTACCCCGATTCTTTTCCTCAGCGTAGTTCAAGATCTGGTGATGAATTAGGGGCGAATAGTACGCGGTCGGTGCGAGCCTCCTGAATTGAAGGGTAAACAGACTCCATCTTTACGTTTGAAATCGCTCTTTATTTACACCCTGAGCCTCTTGGGAAGTGGCCAGAGTCGCCTCCTGTTTATATAAGGTTATGCAGCGGCTAAGGACCGATGATGTTCCATCCGCCTTGAAACCCGATCGCACCCCGATCTATTACAACGAAAGCCGACATGAACATCTCTCCTCTAGTATTGGGACCTCAATAATTGCGCTAGGATAAATAGCCCATCCCCATTTACACCTCATCCGGAAAGTCACCTCCCCATAGTCGCTGTTTTGAATGTAACCCAGTCCAATGTCGCCTTTGTTTCCTGACTCAGTCTTGTTTGTTCAGGGTATTTGTTTTGTTGCATATGTGTGTTTGCCTGGGAACTCTTTCTCACATTCAAACTGTGGTAATATCGTAGGGTTGGATCTATGCATGAAAAAACTGCTTAACGCTTCGATAGGACCACATTGCAAGGTCTTCCAGGTGAGGATTTGTGCGGTCGAGTAAGTCCTTAAGAGGTGCGCAGCATATACAAATGGAAGAAAGAAAACGGAACAGAACAGATGGGAAGTAGACAAGGGTGTTTATCTTTCCCCGGTTCGAGCCTTTCCAGCCGAATTAAACGTGTCTTCGTAAACTTGGCTACGACTGGCGGCAAATCGTATAAACACTGGCCGAGTGTGCTTAAGCAATTTTTGGTTTTGATAGTCTACTCCGATAAGGAATTGGGACCTTTCTATGGAAAACTTTTCATGATTCTGGCAAAACCATTGCAGTAAGACCGAACCATCGACGTTGCTCGAATCTTCTGCAAAATTTATTGCATCTGTCGACTGACTCTCACACGTATCTGCCTTTCTTCACATCTCTGGAAACTGCCGTCTTACACCGTGACGTATGGCGACCATGCAGTCAGTCGAGAAACCATTCCAACCAAATCAGGAAAGTCCAGTAATTCATTCTCTCTCTGTAAACACGACTCCTATCAGCTGAATAACTCTCCGATTGCTCTCTCTCCCCCTCTCTGTCTCTGTCTCTCTCTGTCTCTTTCTGTGTCTCACTCTCTCACTTACCCTCTCTCTCTTCTTCTCTTTCTCTGTCTGTCTCTGTCTGTCTGTTTCATTCTCTCTCTCTCACTCCCTGCATATGTGAATTTGGTTCGATAGATAAGTTGCTCCACAATTCATTAAGCAAGTGAACGTTCTCTTACTTAGCTGAAGCTGTAGAGAGATCAGAACCTGAGGCAATAGATTCATAACTAATACATCCAAGTGTGAATATTTTAATTCCACTTTTTCAGTCTTTATATTGGCTTTCTGTTAATCAGAGGATTTGTTTCAAATTGGGATTCATGGCTGATAGAACTTTGAATTCTGGCCACAATATACCCTAAGATTTACTTACCTCTTTGAAATTGCTTTACACCATAGTTGGCCGCTTCTCTGTGTCATGGGCTGATTTTTTGGATAACGACTTGCTTTATAGACTTAGTTATAGAGCGCCATCGATTGTGGCTGGCTCCTCTCTCTAGAACAGTCTCCCGTTGGCGTTACGCTTTTCGCCTATAGGTGTCCACTGTGACTCTTTACAGTCGCTTTAAAACTGTTCTTTTCAGTCGTGCCTTGGTCAGGAGCGATCCTGAGTAGTAGGCCTGAAGCGGCGCTATATAAATCTTCGTAATAAATTAATGACTCGCTGTGTGTAATCGGCACTCGCGCAATAACAGTTACGAATCCCAAAACCATTGAGCAATGAAGTTATTTGATGTAGTTAAACTCAATTTCGATCAGATGGCCACTGATTCGATTTGGACTGGCAAGTTATAACAGATGTCAGCCGCAATGGTCTTCAGATTAAACTAGGAGCTTATAAACGCTAGAGCTAAGCAAAATAAATGTAAGAAAGCAGAATGAGTGTGAACCTCTGAAAGTAATGACCACTTTTGTTTCTGGTGTCACTGAAGACAAATGATGTTCGTCGTCACCAGATTTTCTTGCTTGATTGGTTTATAGAACAATGAACAATATAGTTCATTGTCTACGTTGTTTAGTCAAAGGTTTGAAGGTTTTTTTTTATTTCGGAAGGACTAGGAGTTGCACGGATAGTTTCCGATCATTGTTTGATGAGCAGATGGTGCGAGACATGTATTTACTCACTTGCGTATGATTCCTGAATGGGGTCATTCAAGGAGTGGGGCCGTTGGAGATCGGGATGTTTATGGGGGTTGGGGCAGGCTGACAATGGAAACTTAATGAGATATACGCTTCTGGGGTTGTTGAGGTGTATCGTGGGTCAGACATCGTAGAGAATCATGGGTCTCTTGGGTTTCTATGGAAACAGGTTTATGTCTCTTGGGTTTCTATGGAAACAGGTTTATGTCTCTTGGGTTTCTATGGAAACAGGTTTATGTCTCTTGGGTTTCTATGGAAACAGGTTTATGTCTCTTGGGTTTCTATGGAAA
>OY365816.1:29364826-29374826 GCA_959347315.1 Bimastos eiseni
AAAACCTGTCTGCTGTCTCTTCTCGCCCTCTCTGGTCTGCGGCTCGACTTGATCTTCAGGCAAGGACTGCTATTGCTCAATACCGTGCCTTTGCCATCGTGAGCCCTTCTATGTGGAATGAGTCGAATGACCTACCTCTCATAATCCGTATACAATCTATAGCAAGCTTTAATTGGGCTTCCACTTTCACCCCTTTGTTGCCTGAAGACCTTCTTATACCCTCGGAGCTGTCACGCTGAGAGCAGTTCTGATTAGCTATAATAAATAAATAAATAAATAAATAGTAAAGTAAGAAGCGCTTTATGAATGCTCAGATACGATAAAATCCGATTATATTATTATTCCTGACATTTATGCTGACGATAATAGCGTAATAGTAGAATTAAAACAAATTACTCTAAGCTTCCTGTAAAAGTTAAATGATTGCGCTGATTCGAGAATTCTTCGTAGACAATCTTGGTAGTTATACTAATTATTTTATACTATAACTGAGATCCTATTTTCATTTGCAGCGTTCTTAGGTCTACTTAGTGAATTATTTGTGGAAAATCACGTTTCTGGAATTGCTAAATCCGTCGGATTTTTCCATCACGTCTTGCAGCTCTGCAAGAGCTGAGCGTGCGTTAAGTACCAACTAATTTCCGAGATCATTGGCAACTTTTTCCATTTGACCGATTTCTCAACGTTCTTCTGTTCTCTCCTTGAGATCGTCTTCTCTTTATTACCGAATTATTTTCATGTCCCCGCCAGGGATGACATTTGTTATTCCTGCTATCCACTCTCCTCATCTGTGATACCCCGTTGCCAACTCAACTATAATGAGCACACTTATCACGCACTGTCTGTCGGAAGATGACACGGCGAGGGAATGGAATGGCCAACCGCCCACCCTTGTAAGCCGAGGCTAAGAAAATGAGATCGCTAGCGCTTCACAGTCATGTCTACCTCTGCAGGGCTATGGCTTGAAGGGACGTCTCTTGCGCTGTCTCTAAGTTCTAGACCATTCTTCTGGAGGCAGATTTTCAATGAATTGTCGTTTTAATAATAATATGTGCTCAGTGGCTAAGCAGTTGAAAGAGACGAGATTCGACATTTGGATATGAATGACCGATCGTTGAATGACGCCACTTGTCCTTAACAGTGCGAAAGAGGAGGAGGAGGAGGAGGAGGAGAGAGAGAAAGAGAGAGAGAGGGAATAATCGCAATTGCCTCGTGTCTCCTCCTCCTCCTTCTGCTCCTCCTCCTTTCATCCCTTGTCACTCTCTTCACCCGTCTCTCTGTCTCTGTCTCTGACTCTGGTCTCTGTTCGAATTCCTCTTAAATGTCTTTACAAGAGAAGAGTTTGCGTTTCTGGATACTTCAAACAGACATACATAAGCATATTCCCACGTATTATAGACTTACCCTGTATATATATACATATATATCTTTATAACATAATATCTACGATATATATATATATATGCGGTATGGATATATATTTATACATCGTGCATATAAATACATATATATATTGCACGATATGCAATTTATATACATAAATTATATATATATATATACATATATATATATGCCATGGACATGCTTGGGCGAAGACTGGTTGTGCCTGATGCGTGATAGAATGTTGCGTTCATTCAAGTGGAAATATTGAGTGTTCCTCTAACGACTGAATTAATGCCTTCAGAAATCCATCTTAATTTGGCAGAAAAAGCGAGACAGACACAGACAGAGAGAGACAGACGGACGGAGACAGACGAAGACAGAGACAGACGAAGACGGAGACAGACAGATTGGATTAGGAAAGACAGAAAGCCGAACATAGAGCGACATATTGATAGAGATAAACAGACAGACATAGAATGAGATAGACAGAGAGGAAGACAGAGGTACAGAGACACACAAAAAGAGAGACAGAAACAGACAGACAGAGAGATAGGGAGACAGATTAACCGGATTAGTTTCATTGTAAGCAGCATATCCGCAGCTGAAATAGCATCAGCAATAATGGCATCATCCAACGTGACGCAATCATTTATGCTGCTCCTTTCTTTAGTGATGAAGAATCAGGCGCTGCAACACATGCAGGAAGAAGAAGAAGATGCTGGGGTCATCAGAGTCGGGGTTAAGGGTGACCAGATGATGGACAGATAGAGGTCAGAGGTCACGAGATACGTCACTATAATCCAGTTATGACCTGGAAGACGGATGATTGGGATAAGCGATCCTTCCGTTCTTCATTCTCCTCTTCTGCTGGAGACCATCATCCACCTCAACCATCATCCATCGATTGTCTTCCTCTGCTCTTTTCGTTCTATTCCGTCTCCAGCTCTATTCAATTAGTCTGCATTATTAACGGAACAATTGTCTCCTAATTAGAAACAGTCGTCGTCCAGAATCGTGCTGGCACTCCAGGCATTCCACTTCTCTCATCTCTCTCTCCTTCACTTTCGGCCTTTGTTCCTCTGTCTATTCTTAACGATTCAGACGACAATGTGAGGTACGATGAGTCAGCCCCATTCACTGTCGCATCGACGAATATGTAACACAAAGGAGTCAAATGATGCATTGATACTCAATGCATTCTGTTAGTAGCCAAAACTCTCCTTTACAACCATCATGCGTGTATCAATGCATTGTTTCTCCATTGCATATGCTACATGTGATGCGGCGATAAATGTTGACGCCAGAGTCTTCCAGGTGTTTTAGAGTTAGTTTTGGATTGCGTATTTTAGGAACTATTGAAAACTCTGTCTCATTATTGTTGCGCTCGTCCTTCAGGGTCCACTCTCACTCTTTTAATAACAGCCATAAAAGTTAAAACTGTTCTTTTCAGTCCCCGTGCAGGGGTCGGGAGCGCTGCCTGCGCTTCTCAGTAGTAACCTCTAAGTGGCGCTACATAAATCCTTGTAATGAATGAATTATATTCAGGAGGGGTGTGGCGTTGCTATTGATGACCTGTCTACTGCTTCGGTCTTTCGATCTTCGGGTAACCTTGAGAACTTGAGAAGTGGTGCATCATTTGAGAGCTGAAGCGGCATTGAACAGAGGTCGTTGCGCGGTGAGGTTGAGCATGAAATCTATTATTATCCGAGGATCAATGTTTAGGAGTTCAGAGGTCACTGCCATTTAAAAGTGCCTGCTGCTATTCCTTCTTATATTCTACATTGTCAGTTGGATGTAATGAACTGGGTCGGGTTCTGCTACGTTCCGCATCGCTGCTTTCTCATCACGGTCTGAGGACCACTGGGACACGCATGGATGACCACGGCTTCAAATCGGACCATCCCTCTATCGGCTGTAATCATAGATGAGATAAAGCGATGTAAGAGGTTTTCGCGCTGTGTTGTCGTCTCCTTGGGCTAAATGCTTTGCGTTGGCTAAAATGTTCACATTCGTCTAAAATGGCTGAGGAAACATTTCAACTGTCTTAGAGTCGTTGTAATTTACTGTGTGTGCGTCGCGCCGAAGCCGTTCAATCGTTTCTGTCATTACCTTAAAAGCTGTGGATGTGTCCGCTGAGAGACAGAGCGATCGTAAAAACGGTTCCCTGGGTCTTCAACTGCTTTTGCACTGAAAAATGTCTGATTCCTTTGGTTTCGTAAATAATCGATGTATTTTTGGTAGAAATAGCAAAAAACCTTTTCTAAGAGGTTGCTTCCACTCCAGTAAAACTGAAGGGTTCAATCAGATCTTCCCTGGTCATGCTTCTATCCGGTGCTGTTGACTTCTGCCTGATACCAGCCTTGATCCCACACAGGGCGACTGGAAGAAGACAGAAGGCAAGTGTCTATAGAGTCTGGCAATTCTGTCTCCGGTCCTATAGTTCTAGTCTCACCCTGCTCTGTTAACCTTTGACGGAGACAAGCAGAGGTTTGACTACTAGTCACTAACATCAACATGATCTCTTATTCATAAGATTATTATCGGCGTTGGAACATTTTCTAGTTATATTAATGTCAGAAATATCAGACAATGGCAGAAATGTCAGACAATGGCAGTTGTCAAAGTGACGCAGTGCGATCACTTTCATCTCCCGACTGATTGGAATCGATTTGCGTCTCTTGTGTCAAATATATTGTTTCATTTTGACGTAGGCCTCTCATCGTTGACGCGTTGGCTTCTGTTGCCTGCGACAACATTCGAGTAGTTGATAGTTGTAATATGAAAACGAATTCAGTTGTTCATCCATTGTTGATGTTGTTGTTACTGTCGTTGATGACCTGTGATGACGTAATTTGTGAACTCAGTTTCGAAGTAGAAATTGTCGAAATCTCTGGGGTTGAGTCGGAACCGATGATTCAGTTTATTGGATCCGTTCAGATCGGTTCTGCTATAGTTCCCGTTCTTTTCAATGGCTGTGCGTGATCGGGTGAGTGGCACTGGGTGCGTGGGTATGATGTCCCTGTTGGTTGTATGGAAAATTTCCATAGCTGCAGGAAATACTACCCGAACTGTTCTGATGGCACCAGAGGTCGTTTAAAGTTAGCCAAAGCATCATGAGCATTTGCCCTTGTGAAGCATCTGGGAATTAAAAATGACTTCTCTATTTGACAATACAGATTTCTGTAATGTTTCTGATCAACATAGGTTATATCGTATAAGCGTGTGTTGTGACAGACATTCTGTCGATTTTCTGCTAGCAAATTTCTACAGACGTTCTTTGATATAATTGAATTGTTACTTATTGCCCAAAGCAAGTAGTAGTACATTTACAAAAGTTGTTGGACAGGTAAGAGATGAGTGCATTTGTGCATTCCTCAATTTCCCAGGGATGTCTTTGTCTTAAGGTTTATTCCTCCCCGATCCTCACATTGTTCTATCCTCGGGGAAATCAATCCTCTCCATGCTCCACTTCCACTTTCCCAACTGGAGATTGTCCACCAATTAATCTCAACCAAACGATTCCGTATTATTGCGTTAATCCCTGCAGCGATCCGCCGTTGCCCTAATCTCATCTCAGCTGTTTCTGTATCTATCTGTTTCAGACCGCCCATGTAACATTGGGCACCTGATCGTCTACCTGGTTGACCGCATGGATGGTTCGGTGGTTGTCTGCCTCCCCTCCATATAGCGACCTTCGAGCCACATGGAACGCCTGACATAAACTACATAGACGCCAAAGAACATCTTTGGTGAACCCTTACAAACTCTCGCTTTTTAACAGAACGTACGGTCCAATTAGCATCAGCAGAAGCGGTCACCATGGAACCGCATCTTCGTTTCTCAGCCTCTGCAGCAGCCGTTGTTCGGTGGTGATGAGAATGATGCATCACGTGACTAGCAACGGACGATCGACGTCGTCGTCATCATCATCGTCGTCGTTTCGTGTTCTCTGTGGATCGTTATCATCGGTTTTCGTCTGTCTTTTGTGTCTCGTTCGACCGGGAATTCAGAAGAGCATGACATCATCACCACCTGTTATGGGTGAGTATCAGACGAATGCTTGGCTCTCTGTTCTAATTAATTTATGCCCCTCGTCATTACTCAGTCAGTCAGGCGTTCAGTCGGTCAGTCAGGCGTTCAGTCAGTCAGACAGTCAGTCAGTCAGTCAGCCAGACATTCAGTCAGGCACTCAATAATTCAGTCAGGCATTCATTTAGTCATTCATTGAGTCATTCATTCTTCAGTCAGTTCATAACAACCGGTTTTTCACCGGCAGTTTTCATCAATCAGGCAGTCAATCAATCCAGTCAATCAGTCAATCAATTTATGTAGAGCTAGCACATTCATCTAATCCTGTAACGTAGTGTATATTCCTTTGGCCTGGTAATGTATTGAAGATTATTTCGTATGTCACACAACATATATTGTATGGTTCCTTCTGGTCCTTCCGTCGTATGGCTCTGAACTCCTCAGAGCGTCGCCATTGCATGCAGCGAAGTCATTAGAGCGGAATAATTCCGTCCATATGTTGCCATTTCTGATGTGAAGGATTTTGTTACGCTTTGCGATTTTCAGACCAATTGTTTTGAGTCGTGTTTGGACATGCGCACAGAGTCTTTGTGGCGTGGGAAGCGTTTGCCGATTGATGAGAAAGGTGGCCTTATGATCAGGGAAGAAGAGAACATGGGTTCGATCTTCCTCATCCTCCGTCTCTGAGGAGACGTTTGCTGCACAGGAATCTTGAGGAGCAAGTCCTTCACTCACTAACAATCACTCAGCGCATCGATCAATGCTTTGTCGTTAGATTGAGGCGTCTAATAAATGAGTAAATAGCGATTGATGAAGAACGTGGAGAGCTGACGATTGATTAGAAATCAATTAATCCGTTGATTTCACGTTCAATGGTTTAAGCTTTGAGGGAAATTGCGCTAAAGAAACCTGAAACAGAGCTATTCGCGGTGATGCATAGATCTACGGCTTGGACTAAGACCACAATTTCCATGGTACATTCACACACGGAATAACAAGCAAAGCAAGACAGACAGACAAATAGGTAGCAGGACATCCAAGCATACTGCTGATTATTATGCAGATATGTTGAAATGTTAATCTCTGTCTGTCGAGGAATATAAAAACTTTGACTTATGGTTGAGGAAACACGTGTGTGTCTTGCTCTGTGTATCTTATATGCCTGTGTGTGTCTTTTTATGCGTCTGTGTGTGTCTGTATCTTCTCTTGGTGCATCGTGTGCTTCAACGGTCTGCAGACGGCGTTACTGGTCCATGAGCTCCTCAGTTTGATAACACATGTCGTCGTCCGCTGCTCGGCGCTGACTCGCTAATGATGAGTTCAACTCATTTAAGCTGTCAAGACGTCCAATTGAAAAAACCTGTGTCTGAACCTACATGTATCTACGCTTGCTCACTCCTCACTCCCTCTTCACTCGCTCTCTGCAGCTACTCACGAAGACGAGGAACAAGAGAACAGTTCATTCGAGCACTCCAGATTCAGTGGGTATAATAGTGGAAATAGTCATCAGCGACTTTATTTGGTGAACTTTTTCTTGGCATGTTTACCCTTCTCAATGGGACACAGGTGAAACATCTTTCTCCTGGATGAGCAGGAACTTGAGTCTTGAACCTCTAACGTTGACTGTTCATCAACCAGCCAACGGTTCATCGTATACCTATACTCTCGGAGACACCACCATCGGAAAATCTGGAGTAGAGGTTTTGCAGTCGGGCAGAAGAAAGCGGTTTAGCCATGTAGATAGCAAGAAGCTTGTTATTGGTGAGAATTGTTTCAAACAAGAAATCGTTCTTGGTTCACGAGACTCGGTGTTAAACACCGATCATCAGGGATCAGAGAGATGAGTCGCAGCAGTACCAGGCAGTACTAGTGGATAAGTAGCTTTCCAATTGGAAGAGCAAGAGGTGGAAGAGGAAGAGGAGGAAGCAGAGGGGATGGTACAGAAGGAGCAGAAGGAAGTGTACTTTGAACGGGAAAGTGTAGATACGTCATGTATGATGATTCTTCTTTGCGCTGAGATTCATCTCGTCTAAATAGATCGTAGGATGTATCCGCACAGGTGTAGGATGGGAGTAAATGGTTAGAGAAGAGGGTGGAGGAATCAGGTGGAGTGGAGGAATCAGGTGGAGTGGAGGAATCAGGTGGAGTGGAGGAATCAGGTGGAGTGGAGGAATCAGGTGGAGTGGAAGGGGTCACTGTAGGACAATCATCTCTGTATTCTCTAAACATGTTTCTGTCAATATATTCACACATCAGACATAAACAATGACGCCTTCACTCTAATAGCATCGAGAATACAAATACTCAGGGTATGGCATTGAGGCAGCGCCAAAAGTACCCTTCTACTGCTAAAGTTAATTGCTATTAACTTCTACTGCTATTTATAACACAATAATTAACGATGATGACGATGATAATAATGATAATAATAACGAGTATTGTAAAACAAGTGACTTTCTCTGAGCCTGCTAGTTGAGGTTATGACCTCAAATTTGAAAGTAATTATCTTCGTCTGTTACTGATGAGCCTTCAGAAGAACAATCGCAATGTAGGTCGGTTCGTGAACTCCACTGACCCCATGATTGGCCAATTCGCCTAAACGGTTTTCCAATGCCCATCTCTCTTCAAAGGCCGCTTCTCTCCCTCCTCCGCTTTATAATCGCCCTCCACCGCTTTCCCCTTTTCCTCCTGCTCTTTCTCCACCGCTTTCCCCTTTTTCTCATCCTCCTCTTCCACCTCTTCCTCCTCCTTTTCCTCCTCCTCTTCCTCTTCCTCCTTCTCTTGCTCCACTTGCTCCACCTGCTCCTCTTCTTTCTCTTTCCTCTTCATTATCCGCCCACCGCACTTCCATCGGTGCGTTTCAAAGCTCACAGTCTGATATCATCTCTGGGTTATGCAAAGTAGTTCTGCGGTTCATTCAACCGAGGATTTGTCGCAGTTTGAAGAAGAGAAACAGCAACGTTTAAACAATTCCCGTTAAAAGCAGAGTTTCACATTTTTCTAACTAGTCGCAGCTTCACATTTTCCCATTTTTCCAACGATTGTTTTCATCTTTTACTCAGAATCGTTGGCGATATAATATTATTACCTCGCTTCGTGCTCTCTCTCTCTCTCTCACTCTCTCTTTCACTCTATCACTCTCTCTCTGTCTGTCTGTCTCTGTGTGTCTATCTGTCTGTCTGTCTGGCTCTCTGTCTCTCTCTGTCTCTCTCTGTCTCTCTCTGTCTCTCTCTGTCTCTCTCTGTCTCTCTCTCTCTCTCTCTCTCTCTCTCTCTCGATAGCAGTGGGTTTGGACTTTTTTTCCGACCAGTGGTCATTCTGTTTATGGATTTGATGCAGCAGAGCCAGCACGTTTTCGTTGGCCATTGGGTTCATCAGAGATTCCCTCTGGTCAGAATTTATGTGGTCGTTTATAGCGATGGATAAAGCGATGAGTGGTTAGTCGTCGTCCGATCGCTCTCAACCTCATCGTTTTCCCTCTGATCTGTTGTTATCTAATTGTAGTTTAAATATTCATTAGACTCGAACTAATGCTCCTGTCATTGAGAGAAATTATGCGACGATTTTACGACCATCATCGTCCGCTGAGGAGTTAACTGTCGAGGGAATTGAAGCGACCACAGACAAGTCATTCATACACAGCACAATGTTCGGTCGTATACACGGTCGCATTGGGCACTTTTGAGTTTTGGGAAGATAGCTAAAATAAATGCATTTGTATTGCATTGTATTGGTTTGTATTATGCTACTGGTTTATATATAATGTATATAAATGTATATATATAATGCTGTATTGTATTATAATCATTGTGTTGTGTTGCATTTGATTTTGTTTTGTAGTATTGTGTTGTGTTGTGTTGCAATCTAGTCTGAAATATTCCCCATCCATTGCGCATGATTTCAATGCATTGAACCGAGTGATAAACAGTGTTTGGAATGTACAGAATCTTTCAATTGCCAATCTCAACATTTACGGAGAGAGCTATAACATTCCTTTGGCCTCTTAAGCATCAGTTTGGAGAGGCAGATCGCTGGAACAAAGCCAAGCCAGGTAGATGGCTTCAGCATAGAAATTGAGAGGATCAGTTCGTCTTCTGTAAGAGAACGTGAGGCAGTTGAGGGTCTGGGTCTCTGCGATCATCCTAACTTGAACCGGGGTTCCTAAGTACCTCCCCGGAAGCAGATACATTCGCAAACTACATAACTGAGCAGAACTCTTATGGAGTACGACTCAAGTAGTTAATGTTTTATACGAGTTCTATTTATTGTGTATACACTGTCTGCCCGGTATATGATACGGGGCTCTGTAAGATTCGATGCGTTTGAAGTGGGTCTGGTTAGATCAAAACGGTTGAATTCATTTTACATCCTGAAGGTTTATCTGTTTGAAACACACAGAGAAAAGGTCGTCGTCGTCGTTTTGTCTTCTCTTGAAGCTGAGGCGGAGGAGAAGGAAGAGATCTTGGCTTCGATCCATTAAGTGGAATTGTTTTGGCATCGCCCGATGACGTTTGCAGTCCGTCTCGTCTTTCTTGGCGATGTCAGTCCTCAGCGCGATTGCATCGATTTTTCCAAATGTCTTTTTCTG
>OY365816.1:29379826-29437326 GCA_959347315.1 Bimastos eiseni
GTAAAATTTGAAAAGAGATTTTATGTATTGGATCCTTTTGGGAATAGCAAACGTTCGGCATCATGATTATGTCATTTTAATTCAGGCTGGTGGTGAAGGTGGAGGAGATGGTGGCGGTGAAGGTGGAGGAGATGGTGGTGGTGAAGGTGGAGGAGATGGTGGTGGTGAAGGTGGAGGAGATGGTGGTGGTGAAGGTGGAGGAGATGGTGGCGGTGAAGGTGGAGGAGATGGTGGTGGTGAAGGTGGAGGAGATGGTGGTGGTGGTGGTGAAGGTGGAGGAGATGGTGGTGGTGGTGGTGAAGGTGGAGGAGATGGTGGTGGTGGTGGTGAAGGTGGAGGAGATGGTGGTGGTGGTGGTGAAGGTGGAGGAGATGGTGGTGGTGGTGGTGAAGGTGGAGGAGATGGTGGTGGTGAAGGTGGAGGAGATGGTGGTGGTGAAGGTGGAGGAGATGGTGGTGGTGAAGGTGGAGGAGATGGTGGTGGTGGTGGTGAAGGTGGAGGAGATGGTGGTGGTGGTGGTGGTGAAGGTGGAGGAGATGGTGGTGGTGGTGGTGAAGGTTGAGGAGATGGTGGTGGTGGTGGTGAAGGTGGAGGAGATGGTGGTGGTGGTGGTGAAGGTGGAGGAGATGGTGGTGGTGGTGGTGGTGAAGGTGGAGGAGATGGTGGTGGTGGTGGTGAAGGTGGAGGAGATGGTGGTGGTGGTGGTGAAGGTGGAGGAGATGGTGGTGGTGGTGGTGAAGGTGGAGGAGATGGAGGTGGTGGGGCGGCGACGGGGATGTTAAACTGCTTTTTTCCTAAATCGATGGTTGAAGTTGATTGCAATTTACTTCCATCACTTTTTTGTTATTCATCGAGAAAGTCTCATTTATTGCAGAACGTGAAATGAGATTTGGTTAATTGTGGCTTATTTGAAATTTCATTTATTTGTTTTTCATTACACTTCGTCTGTCATTTCCTCTATTTTCATATAAAATGAATTAGATATATCTGATCCGCCAGATTATTTGCATCTATGTTTGTATGTGTGTTTGTATGTGTGTTTGTATGTGTGTTTGTATGTGTGTTTGTATCTGTGTTTGTATGTGTGTTTGTATCACTGTGTATATGTAAGTCTGAACTATGCAGGTTTTGTACCTTTTAAGTTCCTTGCAGCTGCTCGTGCGCTAGACTTTGACTCAATATCTTCGACTTAATAATCAACAGAAATTATTTCATATGGTTTGATTGATTTTGGTTTTGGATGTTATCGAGATGTTTAGATAGGATCTCGACTGCAGACATTAGTTGGGTGCTTCCTCTTATAAGAGGAAGCGGGAGAAGGAGGAGGAAAGAAGAGGTATTGTCTAAGAAGAACCGAAGGAATGAGAAGGAAAGAGAAGGAAAGAGAAGGAAGAGAAGGAAGAGAAGGAAGAGAAGGAAGAGAAGGAAGAGAAGGAAGAGAAGGAAGAGAAGGAAGAGAAGGAAGAGAAGGAAGAGAAGGAAGAGAAGGAAGAGAAGGAAGAGAAGGAAGAGAAGGAAGAGAAGGAAGAGAAGGAAGAGAAGGAAGAGAAGGAAGAGAAGGAAGAGAAGGAAGAGAAGGAAGAGAAGGAAGAGAAGGAAGAGAAGGAAGAGAAGGAAGAGAAGGAAGAGAAGGAAGAGAAGGAAGAGAAGGAAGGAGGCATTGTCTTATGGGAAACAACAAAAGGAAGCGTGACGATTGTCGATTCCTTTGTTTTGCTTAGATGACTTCATGCAGTTGCTCTTCCTACTTCTTCCTCTTCCCCTTCTCCTCTGTTTCCTCCATTCTTCTTCCTATTCTCCCTTCTTCTCCTCTACTTCCTTTTTCGACCTTCGTCTACGTCTTCTTCTATTCTTCCTCCTCCCCTCCTTTTTCTTCCTCCTCTTCCTTTTCCTCCTACTCCTCCTTTTCATTCTCCTTCTTCTTCCTTGTTTTCTCCTCCTCCTCCTTCTTCTTCCTTTTTTTCTTTCTCTTCCTCTTCTTCTCCTCTTCCTCTTCCTTCTTCGTCTACTCAACTGTTGAGTAAGTCATGCTCTCAATGATGTGTGCAGTGAGCGCTGAGGCTGTACCTGTGGACGACAGACAGACAGACAGACAGACAGACAGACAGACAGACAGACAGACAGACAGACAGACAGACAGACAGACAGACAGACAGACAGACAGACAAGCAGACACTGAGGCATCCATCCGTTGATGACTGATTTGCCATTAAATGACTACATGTTACGTTTCACACTTGACTGGAAGGACTGAGACAGAGACAGAGAGAACGAAAGGAAGACATACACAGAAAGAGTGGGAGAGAGAGACAGAGAGAGTGGGAGAGAAACTGCTTGGCCATCTTCCACATGGGAATGAGTGAAGGCGACCATTTACAGGCATCCATCCATCCATCTTTCCATCCATCCTTCCATCCTTCGACTTCCATCTCCATCTAATGTAATCAACGCTTGAAGCCAATTCAATAATCGCCGGAACTCACGGGGTTCCTTCTCCTCCTCCTATGTCCCTGGCGACTGCCCTCGTGACCCCTCTGACCCCAGCTGTTGTTCGCCTGCCAACAATTCATCCGATCGTTCGGTCGGGCACCCTCTCCCCACCTGGCAGAAACAGATGTCCTCGCCCTCTCTCTGCCACCCCTCTTACACACTGCAAGGACCTTGTGAATGGCACCAGAATGAACCATCATCCGGGACTTTAGAAAGGAGAGGAGGGAGGAAGAATAGAACAGCTGGAGAGGGGTCAACCGCACTCGCTTTTGCTACATGGCCAAGTCACACGCTCTCTTTCTTTCTTTTTCTGTATCTTTCTGTAGGTCTATCTCTGTTTGTCCGTTTGTCTCATTTCGCTTTTCTGATTCTATGTTGTGCCTTTCTAGTAAGACAAAGAGCTTCTGATAATAATTACTGGTCTTGTTAAACCATTTCACTCTTTGATCTTGTTTTGAGTATCGATTCATCTGTTGGAATTTTCTGTCGGTTTCTTGGAGTCTGACTTTTTTTATTCAAACATAAATTGTTTTTATTCCTCGTTAATACGATCTACCACCACTTTACTAGTTTCCTATATTCATCCTTCGTCTCCGTTGGTGCTGTTTAGTGTTAAATGCTTAGAACGGTTTCCTTATAAAGCGAAGAGTGTGTGTGTGTGTGTGTGTGTGTGTGTGTGGTGGGGGGTTGGGTGATGGTTCGATCCTTTTCCACTCCTGAGACGATCACTTCGCAATGACTTAGTTAAAATTCTTTCCTTAGAATTCTTCGTCGCAATTGATGGGCTACCGTGTGGCCTTCTGCATGCGCTCATGCGATCTATGAAAAGAGGGCAATTTCATACACAGCTGCATTTCGAACGGTTTTAGAGGGTGGAGACAAATTGAGGTGACCTGCTCATGGTCAAATGGGGGAGGGAGGGTAGAGGGGGTAAACGGGTTGCCCTTTTCCGTATCTGCCTCGGATTGGCAGGGATTCTGAGGAGAAGGGAGAGGAGAAAGGGAGTGATCTTTCTAAGATCTCTTTGATGATTGGCTGACGGTGTCTATTGCTGTTCGCAATTAAGAGACGGTTTACTGCTTTGCTTGAAATGACATGCCACTCCTCTGCCTTTCATCTCTACCGATGATACTCTTTCTGATTTATCTATAAGTATACCACCTCACGAGGCCCTACCCTTCCCCTCTCTTCCCCTCTCCTCCCCTCTCTTCCCCTCTCCTCCCCTCTCTTCCCTCTCTTCCCTTTCCTTCCTTCTCTGGATCGATGCCAGCCCCTCCATCACTTTCTCGCTTCTCTGTCTTCTCCATTCCCACCTCTGATTATTTCTCTCACTCTGTCTGTCTCCGTCTCTGTCTCTTTCTGTGTCTGTATGTCTGACTGTCTGTCTCTCTCATTCTCTCAGCTTCATCTGTGAGATTCGTCGGCTACAGTGGCTGGAGACCCATTCATCATCTGGACATCTTTCTCTCTCAGCCTCTTCTTCCACTTCAAAGTCTCCCTCTTGCATCTCGATTGGCGTTTAAAGATGCTGGCTGCTGATGCAGATAGACTCTCATACAGCTCCATATGTCTGCCTGTGTTTGTGTGTCTCTGTCTGTCTTCCGTCTTTAGTCTAATCCTTGTACCTGTCTGTCGACTTGTTCCTCTGTCTCTGTCTGTCTGTTTGTCTCTCTCTCTCTCTGCATGCAGTCGGTTTGTTGCCACTCCACTTAGCGTGTGATGATCTGTATTAAACTCCTCCTCCTCCTCCTCCTCCTCCTTCTCCTCTTCCTCCATTCCTCCTCCTAAACATCGCTTAACATATTCAACGCTCAGCCGATCAACCACGAACCATCCTCTCTTCTTCTCCTTCTGAGGCTCCATCGGAATTTCTCGACTCCTTTCATTCCGCCATTTGATCGGTTTAATGGCTCGGAATTCCTTCATCCGACCTTTCCCCAGAACACAGCGACAAGTGCACGCCTGCTGATGCACGCACGGACGCACGAACGTACATGCGTGCGTCGGTGCGTGTGTGTGCGTACGAACGGACTTTTAGAAGATGGATCAGAGAGAAAGAATCGCTCGATTCTGAATGGTTGGCGTTCGAATACCAGATCCTGGTTGGACGTCTCGTAGCTGCCTTCAGAGATGCTGTTATTTCTGCCGCCGTAGCTGGATGGATGAACGGATGGACGGATGGACGGACGGATGGAAAAACTAAAGGACGGGTGGAAGGATGAAGATCCTATCAGTCATCGGTTGGGTCTGCTGAGGGCGGATTGCCCATGAGTCTGAACCGGTGTTGCATTATAGGAAGTGTTGGTGTATGGGATGTTTCCTCACCACTAGGCGCTGGAACAAGAAGAGGAATTGAATCTGTGTGATGGCTGGACTTTACCTATTTGGACTTGACATTCACCTCACCTCCGGGCTTTTAGTTGTGGTGGGGGCTATCTCTATCTGCTGAAAAGTCCCGGATTCAGACTTAAAGTATTCAAAGATATTTTAAAACGTTCTTGTACGTGTTCCTGACTCAATGATGAAATGACAATAATATTAAGAAGAAGAATTGTAATAATAAAAATTGTAACAATAATAAAATAAATTGTAATGATGATAATGATGATTCAATGATTCGAATGATTTAGAAAGTGAGTTTATACTGAATTTCGTTCGATTTCAAGTTTAGTTTCATAGAAGAGAAAGCAACGAATGCAAATTATTTGGATCGCTGAAAGATACTCTGGAAGGTCTGTGTATTTGTCTGCGTCTGTATCTCCCATGTATGTCTGTCTGTTTTTCGTTGTCTGTATCTATTGGTCTGTCTGTATACCTGTATGTGTCTCATGTATAACTCTCTATCTGTATTTGTACCTCCGTCTGTCTTCGTCTCTGTACTTCTCATTGTAATTCGTCAAAAGGTGTATCTTACTAGACATAGATGCAGAAAATTAACTGACCGGTAAACAAAGATGCAGATAAAGTAGACAGACAGACAGACAGACAGACAGACAGAAGGACGGGCGGACGTGCTGAGAGGCCGAACTGACAGGAATAAGACGTTGGCTGATTCGTGTCTAATCGAAGGTCACTTTAGAGAACGTTCCAGATGGAAGAGAGTGACAAGTGAAACCAGAGATTATGGACACGGAGGGATGAACAGAGGAAGAGATGGAGTGATATAGGGAGAGAGGCAGGGAGAGGGTGAGTGAGAGGAGGAGGAAGGGATGATGGCAGGTGGATCATAGAGGAGGAGGCAAGAAGGGAGAGAGGGAGGCAGATAGAGGAGGAGGAAGGGAGAGAGGGAGGGAGGGATCGTCTGTCACCTTGTCTTAATGTTTGCGATCATTCTCTCTGTGACCTGATATCATTTTGTCCTCTTTGCTTTCTTACTCTTTTTATACGGGATCAATTTACACTGGCTTCCCGTCAAATTCATCGCCAGCTTCTCAGTGACAGAAGAATATTGTCAGACAAACAGACAGACAGATAGACAGACAGACTGAGAGAGACGGACAGAGATCAAGACAGACAGAGGGACAAACATATAGGCCGACAGCCAGTCAGACAGAGATACAAGATATACTCAGACAGACAGACAGACAGAGGCCGCCGCCATAACTATATATAGTCTCGTGTAAATTCAGTTGATATCTGTTGACATCAATCGATGAAATCATCGACAATGAAAGACTGAATAGATTTCCTTCGACGACGCTGACCTTTGCGTTATGACCCCTGGTGACCCCGCATGACCCCACATGACCCTTCGTCCTCTGCGTCCACGAAGTCTAGAATGCATTCGAACCAGAGCAAACCGTCGTCACTTACGATCCTCTATACCCTTCCTCCTCCTCTATCTACTCCTTATCCTTCTCATTCTCCTTCTTCTTCTCTTCCTCCTCCTCCTCCTTCTTCTTCTCTTCCTCCTCCTCCCCTATTCCTTTTTTTCCATAATGTCGTCGTTGTCTTAATGATGATGATGAAGAGAAAGGAACCTGATGTCTGGTTGGTTGATGACCAGGTGTTTCATTCCATTGTTCCTACTTTAATGACAAGAATGACACTCGGCACCTGACCACCTCTCCTTCTCCTCTCCTTCTCCTCTCCTTCTCATCTCCTTCTCATCTCCTCCTCCTCTACTCCTCTCCTTCTCCTCTTCTGCTCCTCTTTTCCTCTCCTTCTCCTCTCCTCTTACATCTCAGATCATCCACTCCAGAAGCCAACTAACACTTTCTTCTCATCGGCTTCCTCTTCCCCTCCTCTTCCTCCTCCTCCTCATCTTCCTCCTTCTCCACGTCATCCTTCTTTGTTCCCACTCTTTATTCTCCTTCTTCTCTTATACGTCCTCCTCCTCCTTCCTCTCCTTTATTCCTCGTCTTTGTCTTCTTCTTCGTCCTTCGCTTGTTGTATAGAACTCCATCTGCTTGTGTGTATGTGTGTTCGTGTATTTATGCGTTTGTGTGTGTATGTGTGTATGTGTTTGTGAGTATGCTTTATGTGGATGATATTGCTGTCGTAATGAAGATATTTCCATCTTTCCAAAGTTCACAAGTTTAAAACCTTCTATGTATCTTTTTGGTTTCCATTAAGAGTCCTGGCAGAATTTGTTAATGTCTTTCCTTTTTCTCTTTCACTCCTCTTCCTCTTTCCTCCTCTTATTCCTTCACTCCTCTTCCTCTTTCCTCCTCTTATTCTTTCACTCCTCTTCCTCTTTCCTCCTCTTATTCCTTCACTCCTCTTCCTCTTTCCTCCACTTCCTCTTTCCTCCACTTCCCCTTTCTTCCTCTTCCTCTTGTCTTCCTCTTCCTCTTTGACTCTACTTACTCTTCCTTCCTCTTCCTCTTGTCTTCCTCTTCCTCTTTGACTCTACTTACTCTTCCTTCCTCTTCCTCTTGCCCTTCGCTTCCTCTTTCACTCCTCTTCCCCTTCAGTAAACTCCCCAATTGATACAGACCGCTGCGAATGAGTGCGACTGAATTGGCGTGTGAGCAAGAGAAAGGGTCTGACACTAATTTCGCATTTCGTATCAGCTGTGGCTGAGAGCCAACGATCGGAGTAACAGAGAGGAGAAGAGGCGAAGTGAGGTCAGGAGGTTGCCAGAAAATGTTAAGAACCTTACTCCAATCAACCCTCCCTCCCTCACTGCCTTCCTTCCTTTCTTCCTATTTCTCTACCAATTTCTATGTGCCGTGCCTCTTACTCAACCTCCCTAACAGCCTCCTTGATCACCTTCTTCCCACCCTCAATATATTTGCCCCCTTCCTTTCCTTACTTCCTCTCTACATCCCTGGCTGCCTTCTGACTGCCTCTTTCCATCCTTCTAACTCTTCCCGTCTTCCTTCCTGCCTGGAAAGTCTTCCTTGTCATCACGTGTATTAATCTCTTTTGGTCAAATTGCCGGAAGTGGACGATGGCTGAGGGTAGCGAAGGTCGATCACTTAATACTACTATTTACTCTTTGTTAAGAGATACCTCACCACCCATCGCTCCATATTCTGTGGCGCCATCTTTGCATGTTAACGATTGCAAGATATACATACACACAGACACATGCATCATACAATCTTTGCATACATACATACATTGTTACATGCATAGAGTCTATGTGGGCTACATGCATATCCTAATTACATACATGTCTTTCATACATTATATTATTAGCATTTCATACATAAACCGCCTCTGAATAGAAATCTTAAGGGGCGCTATATAAATGCTCTAGTTTAAGTTGTATTAATCGTTATTTTAAACATATCAGTCAGGATATATTTAATGCAGGCTGTGAGCGCAGCGACGATCGATTTGCAGGCGCTAGGCCGCAGCTGTTGTATTCGGCTGTATCGCACCTGTGCTGATGTCAGATTGCGCGCGAAATTTGTAGATAGGTTCTGACTGGCAATTTTAGTAATCGTGCGTTCGTTTTAGACCTTATGGAGTTTTAGCAGTGTATACTGTATTCGTTGATACCTTCTATTTGTAGCGGATGGTCTTTCTGTTCGAAGTAATAATAAGAAGTTTAATGAATTCTCAGTCATTTCTGCGAAATAAAAATGTTGGTCCGTTTGCTGGAAGAAAAGAAAGCGGGTTGACACTCTCTTTCCTCTCTTTCCTCTCTTTCCTCTCTTACCTCTCTTTCCTCTCTTTCCTCTCTTTCCTCGCTTTCTCATTTTCTGATCGCTGATGCATGAAGTGCGTCTTAGTGAGAATCATTGATGCATCGTTCAATTGAATTGTAGAACTATCGACTGATCTGAACATCTTCACCGATCCATTCATCGCTTCTTCTTCTTCTTCCGGTCAACACGGGGCACCCCCACCGGCGGTGGGACCAGCACCACCAACGACGATGAAAAGATACTTTCGATATTTGACCGTCGATCCCACAAACGAAAACTATCTCTACGTCGGATCAGTGTTAGTGTGTCATCATCATCTCCACCTTCTCCTCCTTCTCCTTCTTCTCCTTCTCCTCCTTCTTCTCCTTCTCCTCCTTCTCCTTCTTCTCCTTCTCCTCCTTCTTCTCCTTCTCCTCCTTCTCCTCCTTCTCCTCCTTCTTCTCCTTCTCCTCCTTCTCCTACTTCTCCTCCTTCTTCTCCTTCTCCTCCTTCTCCTCCTTCTCCTCCTTCTCCTCCTTCTTCTTCTTCTTCTCCTTCTCCTCCTTCTTCTCCTTCTTCTCCTTCTTCTCCTTCTCCTCCTTCTTCTCCTTCTCCTCCTTCTCCTTCTCCTCCTTCTCCTCCTTCTCCTCCTTCTCCTCCTTCTTCTTCTTCTTCTACTCCTTCTCCTTCTCCTTCTCCTTCTCCTTCTCCTCCTTCTACTCCTTCTCCTTCTTCTCCTCCTTCTCCTTCTTCTCCTTCTTCTCCTTCTTCTCCTTCTCCTTCTTCTCCTTCTCTTTCTTCTTCTCCTTCTCCTCTTTCTCCTTCTCCTTCTTCTCCTTCTTCTCCTTCTTCTCCTTCTTCTCCTTCTTCTCCTTCTCCTTCTTCTCCTTCTTCTCCTTCTCCTCCTTCTCCTCCTTCTTCTCCTTCTCCTTCTCCTTCTCCTTCTTAAACTTAAGCTTCTTAAACTTAAACTAATATGCTTATGTGTGTCCTTGCTTTACGCTTATGCCTGTTATAATTGCCCTAAATCGAACTCAGAAGTTCTCTCCAATATGTTCTGAAGCCAACTTGTAATTATTGACCCCAGTTGAGATAAAGCGCTATATAAATTCGGGCCTCACGCTATAAGATTGACGTGGGTTGTTTTTAATGCTGAAGTTGATGATGAAATGGGTTTTTATTTCTTTACAGGGATCACGTCTACCGATTGGATGCTTCTTACATATCCGAGGTAACAATCGTTGTCTACTACTTCGTTGTCCGTTGCTATATATGCATTTGTATATTTAATATCGTTGCTATAATATAGCAACGATATTAAATATATAAATTTTGCTATTAATGGAACGAAGCTAATGAATAATTATATTCCACACGGAAAAAAGATGAGCGATAAAAGGAAATGAATATAATTATATAATTATTCATTAGCCTCGTTCTATTAATAGCAAAATTCGCAACGCTTAGTGATTTGTTGGTGAGGTCGATGTGAATGGTCCCTGTAACCTGAAGATGTCGCTAATCACGCAAAACTATTATACGGCTAATATTATGTTGCTTAGGACGCCGTTTGCTCGTACTTTCTGCCTGATCTTATTGTATTGGCTCCTCCAGTTGCACCAGGGTTGGATAAGGTCACGATGGGTTCATAAACGCATAGTTGGAAGAGTTGGCGATAATTGAACGGATCGTTTGGATTCTCTTTCCTAATGTAAACACGGTTGTTGTTGATAATTTTCGATATGAAATCGTGATTAATTGAATCTCATGTATCATTGACTCTTTTATATTAGGCGACGCGATGTGCATGCCCCTTTCCAGCCACAGGGATTACAAATGACCCCCGTCGCCTATGAAAACATCCGCCACACAGTAACTTTCAATGTCGTTGTTCTGCGGACAGTTTATCAAGTTGCGACCGAATCACTTTGATTCGCTTCGGTGGAAGTCTTCGGCCATTTTCAGAGTAGTGTTTTAGGAAAGGGCAATAGGAGAAAGGGGAGTGGAAGGGGTGGTTATTCCAGGCGGTGGTGAGGGTGTATTCACCGCCAAATGCCCGGTCTTTGACGTTTAAATAAAACATCGAATTATATCCGCTTCTTAGATCTTTCACTTTGCCAATGAGACTCTGGACATCCATCTCTCACTCTCAGCTGCCAGTATACCCAGTATATATGTAATTATGTCATATCTGTCTGTCTGTCTGGTCTATGTGTCATATCTGTCTTGTCTTGTCTGTCTGTACTGTCTGTCTGTCTTTCGGATTGTCTGTCTTGGTCTTCTAATCGATCTAACGGACTGATCGCTCTATCAATAGGTCCCTGAGCGATGCCTTCCTTGTCTCGTTAACTCACAGTCGTCGATTCTTCTTCAAATCATTCGATATCTCTGCTGCTATCGCGCTATGGTTGCTTGCCTCTTCCTTCAATGTTCCTGTTTGGCCGAATCAATTTATCAGAAGCTCTCTGAGGAATTCAACGGCTTCGTCAATGCGTACCAATGGATTGTGTCTTGCCTCGATCCTCCATCTGCTTCACTGGGATTGGGAATCGTCCAATGTGTTCCACTTGCACTTTTTTTATCCCCAAATGTGCTTCACTTATATTTTAACCTCCTAATATGCTTCAACAGAACTATTGATCTCCAGCTAGACCACACTGTAAATGCTAATCTCCGAAATTGTTAAACTGTGATTTTTGATCTCCCTAATTTCTGCCCTATGATTTTTTAATCTCCCAATGAGCCTCTCTTGGATTACTCAATATTCCAATTGACTGAGATTTTTCCAGTTTCAATGAAACACTTCATCAATGTTGCCTGAAGGGTTTTGAATTTCCTGGATCGATTCCAGTTTTAGTTCTGTAATTTGGGCAAAGAAGAAGAAGAAGGAGAATTGTGGAGAGTGAGGAAGAGAATGATGATGGAGAGGAGGATGAAGAGGGGAGAAGAAACTGGAGAAGGAGTTATGATGGATGGATGAAGGGAAGAGGCGGAGGAAGAGACAAGTGCGGAAGGAGTAATGATTGATGAAGGTCTCAGTAGTCCATGGAAACACCTGATACAGCAGCAGGACATGGATCGATCGACTCAGAATCATATACATATATATATATGTATATACATATATATGTATATCGATCGATCGATCAATTCAACGCAGAAGAAACCGTCGATCGATGTATAAGGCATAGTCGTTGTGCCGCTACAGAAGCTTTTGTCACTTCAGATTGTTAATTGACGATTAGAAGATAAAAGTTGTCTGCCGACTAAATCCTAAATAAAATCTTTAGCAGTTTCCATATCGTTAATTAACAATTAGAAGATATAATTTGATATCTGCTCGCTACATTATATAAATATTACTGCTCTCATTATATGCCGTTATAGGTGCCACTGTCAGCGGGAGGATATCCCTTATAAGATATCCCTGATAGGATATCCCTTATAGGATATCCCTTATAGGATATCTCTTATTGGATATCCCTTATAGGATATCCCTTATAGGATATCCCTTATAGGATATCATTTATAGGATATCCCTTATAGGATATCCCTTATAGGGTCTTCCCTTATAGGGTCTTCCCTTGTAAACTAACATTGTCAATTAATTTGATTTGGGTTTGGTTGCAATAAAATTATTGTTATCGTTATCACTGCTATCGTTATCGCTATCGTAGTTCGCAGATTAATAAGACCCTCGTGAGGTTCCTGTAGTGCGCTATATAAGTATTCATATACAATAATTGCTAATTATGGAATCTGTTGTAGTTTGCAAATCATTAATTTTAATTATACTCTGTGACAGTTTCCGGATCATTAAAACATAGACGACCAGAATTTCTAGTGGTTCCCAGGTCATTACAAAAATCGCCAATCAGTCAGTAGCTGTAATAGTTGTAACTTTTGACATTTGGGAATGAATTTGTTATTATAAGCTGTTATAGCTTATGATCATATTTGAAGCTTCTGGCGATATAGAAGTCAATCGATTATATTTTATATTTAACAGTTTGTCGCTCATGACGTCTGAATTAAGTTAACTCTGAGGTTTCAATCATTTAAGGAAGACTATTGAAAGCTGAGTTTAATTGGCTAATTGTCTTTTGTTTAATTGGCTAATTATCTTTTGTTCTGTGTTGTTGGTTCAACTGTAGAATTATCTGAAGTCTCGAAATCTCTCTCATTCATCCGTTGGATCCGTTCAAGATCATCTGATGAATTGTTTGGCTCGAAGGAAAGATCCAGTCAGTCCTTCCGTTCAATTACGACACTGATAATAAGTTTCCTTCTACAATTCTCTTCCTCTTTAACTCCTCTTTGTCGTCCTCTTCTTCGTCCTCATCCTCCTTTGTTTTCTCCTCATCCATTGGTACTTCGTTTTATCCTCATGTGTTGTGTTACTCCTCTTGCTCCTCCGATTCCACCTCCTCTTCCTACTGCTCTTCCTTCTCCAATTCCTCCTCCTATTTTTCCTCTTATTTCTCTGCCTATTCCTCCTTCTCTTGCTCCTCCTCTTGCTCTTCCAATTCCACCTCCTCTTCCTTCTCCTCTTCCTCCTCCTTCTCCTCAGTTCATCAATGTCGTTCATATTAAGTCTTGCCTTAACTCCTCCCTAATGTGCTGACCTGACACCATGACTAACCCAATGATCACTCTTCCTCCTGTTTCAAACCTGACTTGACTAAGCGCCAATTGATTGGCTGACCTCCGTGACCTTCCCACATCTTCACCTATTCTTAGCTATCTTAACATTTAACATAATATTTCTTTTTACATTGTTCTGATCCTTAACTTCTACTGCGCCGCTTTTTTATGACGCACTAAGCTCCAACCGATGGAACTCCAAAAGAGATCCCATGTCTGATGATACTATCCAAATGACATCAGGCAGAAGTGTAGTTTGTGGAGCATGAGCAATTTGAAAAAGGTAAGTGTTAGGCTTAAGAGATCAGTGTTAGGCTTAAAAGATCAGTGCTAAGCTGAAAATGTAATTGTTAGACTGAAAAGGTCAGTACTAGGCTGAAGAGGTAAGTATTCTGCTGAAAGGCTAAGTGTTAGGCTGAAAAGGTCATTGTTAGGCTGAAAAGGTAAGTATACGGCTGAAAAGATCAGTGTTACGCTGAAAAGGTCATTGTTAGGCTGAAAGGGTAAGTGTTAGGCTGAAAGGATAATTGTTAGGCTGAAAAGATCAGCGTTAGGCTGAAAACTGACTTAGCAGAAGTATAAAGATAGCGGGAGAGTGTTCGGCAGATAGTTAGGAGATTGCTAGAAGGCTCTCAGGCGAATGAGAGCTTTTGATGAGACGGATGATATGTTCATCTTTTAGACGATGTCCGTACGAACGATTAGGGGTTATAACTATAGGGTCTTGTCGACACACATTGCTAAAGCCTAACACAACCGAAGTTATTAGACTGTCTATCTTTCTCTATCTCTATGTTTCATCTGTCTCGGTATTTATCTCTCTCTCTGTCTCTCTCTCTCTCTCTCCATCCGTCTCTCTCTATTTGTTTCTTTCTGTCTCTCTTTGTCTCTCTCTGTCTTTTTCTCTGTCTGTCTGTCTGTCTGTCTGTCTCTCTCTCTCTCTTGCGTCTTTCTTCAATCAACAAATCTGTCTTTGATGGATTGGTTGATGATGATGATGACGATGACGATGATGATGCGTTGTCTTTTCTCTTGTCAGTTATTATCGTGTCAGAATCACGTCAGAGCCGTCATACGTGTCGATAGGACAAGACTGTTTGTCTGTACGACGGGAATTGACTCACCTATGGTCTACTATCTCAACGTAAGAGAAACTAACATCTCTATCTGTCTGTCTGTCTGTATGTATATATGTATAAATGTTCATCTATGTATGCATTTATAGGTATGTATGCATGTATATGTGTATCATGTATGTATGTACTTATCTGTCTATCACTTTGTCTGTATCTAGGTCTTTGTCTCTGTCTCTGTCTCTCTCTCTTGCTCTCTCTGTCTCTCTTTCTCTCTATCTATCTCTCTATCCCTCTCACTTGGAAAGTCTTATTCTTCACATCTGTTTCAGTTTTCTTCTTAGATTTATTTGAGATGATAAACAGGTTTTATCGTCTTGTCCGTCTCTCTGTCTGTTTCTCTCTCTGCGTTCGTCCTTTCGCTTGTCTATCTGTCTCTCTGTCTGTCTGTGTAAATAGAAGACCACCTCGATGTGTGTATGTGGTGTTACTGGTTCCTGGTCCATCTTTTCTCCTTCCCACAAAACCATCTGGATTCATCAGTCAACGAGCAGTCTAAAAAATTGCCAAACTGTTTCCAATATTACTCTCAGCAGATCATAATTCCATCGCCAAACTCCAAGCAACATCTGACCTCGTTTATGACGATCAGCTTCATCATCATCGTCGTCGTCGCCGTCATCGTCATCATCGTCTTCGTCGTCTCGTCATCATCATCGTCATCATAATCGTCTCTCTCTCTCCGTATATATAAACTCCGTATATATATATATCTGTCTGATTCCATCTCTCTTTTTTCTTTCTTTCTCTCTCTCTGTCTCCCTCCCTCCCTCCCTCCCTCTGTCTCTCTGTCTCTCTCTCAATATATATATATATATATATATATATATACATTTCTGCCGTCTACCGTTGATCGATCGTTCGATCATAATTAGTTGAAGTATTGATGATTGATGCTGATATCTGCCTATTGTTGCGGTTGCTGATGATGGTGATGTTGTTGTTGCTGCTGTTGCCGTTGTAGTATTCCAATCTAGAGGTGATGTCAATGGACCAGAAAGGAGGCAGAGCCAAATGTCCATACGATCCAAGCTCCAACTATACCATCGTATACGTAGGTGCGACCAAAGGCACATGACGCCGACCCATACTTACTCCTCTCACTATGTGATGACGGCGGCGACGATGATGATGATGAAGATTGTGATGATGAAGGTTTAATTATGACAATTTTGATGATGATGGCGACGACGATGATGGAGGGCAGTTGGTGCGCTTGGTGATGCTTGGCTTCAGACGCAGGAAGGAAATTTCAGTCACTGATTTGTCTTCTTCTGTTGGCAGTTCTGATGAATTGAAATTTTGAAGTTGAGACATCTGATCGAGCAATTGTCTGTCTGGTTCTTGTTTGTGTTAGTGTCTGTCTGTCTGCCTGCCTGCCTTCCTGTCTGTGTCTGTTTGTGTCTGTCTGTGTCTGTCTGTCTTTCTGTATTACATTCACTGACAGAGAAATAGACAGACAGATATTAAATACAAACAGATGACGTAAAGTACTAATTACAATAACATTGGCAACTGTGGCATAAAATCTGATATTTCTGTGTGCAACACATCATGCTGTGTCAGCAGTATCAACCAGCGCTCAGTCAAGTCAGGTGGGTGAAAGCATTAGACGCTGGCGCAATAGAAGTTAGTAATAAATAGAGTTAAAATCATCTGCTTATTGTCTTATCTCGTGATTGCAGTTGATTGATCCTGTTGCTGTTGTTGTATTTTAGAGAAGGGAAATCCTGGAGGAGTAGGAACGACCTACTCTGGAACTGTAACTGACTTCAGTAACTCAGATTCCGTCATCTACCGACCTCCACTCATCGGAACAGACTCCAAGGAATACAGACTCCTCAGAACGGAACAAGACTCCAGATGGCTCAATGGTACGTCAGCACAAATGCACACGTAAACACATGCAGTCTCACACGTATACACACACACATACACACACACACACACACACACACACACACACACACACACACACACACACACACACACACATACGTAATGAAGGTAGATAAGGACATGCAGAGACACCCAATCTGTTGCTAATGAATCATCGATTTCTTTATCTAATGAAGTATTTGATAGACAATTGGTTTAACCTCTGACCTTTGATCTCGAGGTCGACGGTTCAAATCCCCCCACCAGAGCGGACACTTGGTTCGACATCTCAAATCAACCTGAGTCCCTCAGACTTAAACTTATATATGATGAGTAGACTGACTGCACTCTGTCGGTGGGAAGAGGAGGAAGAGATGACGAGGAAGAGGACTGACCACCCGCCCACACTCAAATGCCGAGGCTAAGAAAATGAAAGAGGCTGCTTCATCATAATATGTCATTGAGAGTTTAGGAGAATGTTCTTCGTAATCTGTTTTTCTCTTCTCTTAGATCCACAGTTCGTTGGGTCATTTGAGGTTGGTGAGTATGTTTTCTTCTTCTTCCGGGAACAGGCGATGGAATACGCCAACTGCGGAAAAGTCGTCTTCTCTCGAGTCGCCAGAATCTGTAAAGTAAGTCGAGAATGGCTTTCCAACAAATCCTTAAGTAGTGTAGACATTTCTTTATCTCAACTGAAGCATATAATGATACATTTGTCCTCTTCATCTTTCAAGACTTTTTATATTCCTCAAACAATTGTATTCATATTATTGTCATATATTTATATAATTATTATATTTCTCTCTTATTTCTATTATACTTTTTTCTATCATATTTTTAAAGAATCAACTTTCCAATAGAAATTTCTCTAAGGTTTTCTCGTCTCAGTTCTTGCGTGGCTTCTGCTTACATCGAGAGATCTTTCAACATACTGGCTGGATCTATAATCTTCTACGATTATTTTACGTATGTGGCTCGTATTATAACGCAATTGGACATTTATACAGCAGTCATTCTAGTTCGTTTCGTTTGCTTTTAGAGAGATGAAGGAGGAAGCAGTCTTTCGATGGATTATCGCTGGACAACGTTTCTCAAGGCTCGACTGAATTGTTCTGTTCCAGGAGAAATGCCATTCTACTTCAACGAAATATGTATGATCATTCAATCTCCTAATCAACTAATTCTAAAGATTAAGGACTTTGATGTACAATCTAAACATTAGAAGATTTAAAGAACATTTCTTTTTTATGCTATACATATTTGAAATTCTGAGTCAGAGCAACATTCTCTAATACACAAGAAATGATGATGCTGCTTCGTTCAGATTTAAATTCAAAAATAATTGAATCTGTTGATTTTTCAGATGATGTGAGTTACAATCAGACAGAGCAAATGTTTTATGGTCTTTTCAGGACAATTCAGTGAGTTTTTCTTTCTTCATTCCTACGACTTCTTCTTCTTCTTCGTTCTCATCATCATCTTCTTCTTCTTTATCTACTTCCTCTTCTTTCTCAACCATTCCATCGATGTAGAATAGTTTACTCCGGATCCACGTGCCACCTCTCTCCACATTTCAATTCCATTTTCTTGGCAAAGGTAAATAATTCTTCCTTCTTTCAACATTAAAAAATTGCTTCAAGACATCTTGATTTGAGTTGAGTCGCTTGAGTAGAATTTCTTTATAACCTGCGAGGACAGATTTAACAATCGAAATAGCTCGTAAGTTTGCTTCTAGTGGGTTAAAAAAGACCTTTTAAGCTACACGTGTAATCATCGGTGAATAACCTGGTCTCCCTGGCTTGGCTTTTACTTTATTTTTATTTTTACATTACTTTTATTTTATTTTATTGTTATTTTACTTTTACTTTACCGCTTCTGTGTGTAGGGACCTTGAGGAGCAAGTCCTTCCCTCCTCTCAGTTGTTCAACACCATCGATCATTGCTCTTAGTCTAGTGACTTCTGACCTCTGAACTTCGTATCCAAATACACGCAATGAGAAACGCGTCCTAGAAACGTCCTTAGTGGTCAACCTAAAAATGTCCTTAGTGGTCAACCTTTTAATAAATGCATAATAGTGATTAAACTTGATAATTGCAGAAATTACCATCTAATGAGCATTGATAATAACAAATTATTTTCTCTGTTAAAAGTTCTTTCTCTGTTACAATTAAGTCTCTACATGAAACAATATTACGTCGACAGACTCTGCAAGAGGCGCTATATAATTAGAAGTCAACAATAAGATGGATTGTGATGTGCGATGAGTGTGTTTCCTTTTTGCTGTTGATTGATTAGAAATGGGTTCTGGGGATCGGCCGTTTGTTCCTTCTCCGTGTCTGCTATCAACCGAGTCTTTGATGAAAGTCCATTCAAAGGTCAGACGAACTTTGAGACGGGATGGTTTCCCATCCCAGAGAGAGACACTCCATCTCCAAGACCAGGACAGGTACGTACGGAGAAAGACCTCGTGCACCCACTGCCGGGTGAAATCGGGATCGGTGGAACAGATTGGAGAGAAGGTGGAGCGGGGAAAACTAGAAGAAGAAAAAGAAGATGAACAGAAGACCGACCGACAGGCGACAGACAGACATACACCCGTATATGCAGACAGACAGACAGATATGTAGACATACAGAAATACAGATTGATAGACACACATACAAACATACATACATATATACAAAACATACATACATACATACAAACATACATACATGATGACAGCGATTTGGATTGACAGCAAAGAGGGCAGGGTGACTGAAGGCCACAAATAGACGACAGGCCCTTAAGTCATTTAGGAAAGCGAAAGCAACATTGAACGGAGATTACTCGGTGCAAGAGTTGTGGACGGACGGATTGGTTTCAATGATAAAACACCCTCACAGCTTATTAATGAAGATGCGAAGGATGTACTAGTAAGCCCTTGTAGCGATATTATGGCCATGCAACTGCGCAATATAAATTGTCGTTACTATTATTAATATTATTAAGTGTTTGGGTTAAATTGCGCTCGTTCTAACGCAGACTTCTTATATAGCGCCATAGTGAGCAGAGGTCGAATTGTTTCTAATTATAAATTCCAACTCCACAAATTATTGAAAACAATAATTATTAATCGTCTTCTCCTCTTCCACTACTTCTTTCAGCCTTGAACTATGCACCTGACCTAAACATTCGCATGACCTATATAGAGCATCACGTGACCCTGACCTAATCTCGATCTAGCAAGCAACTTCTTGCGCTATCGTCTACCCGTGCTATTTATTACCTCATTGGTCTACCCTATAGTTTTATTGTTCTGTAGTGTCGCTATAGTTCTCTGGAATTGTCGACAAGTACTTTATCGTTTATAAAGTCTCATCCTCTCCTTCACGACACGGTCGATTCGACCTTTGGCCGACCTCTTTACTTCACCAAGGATGACCTTGCCCTGACCCGAATGGCCGTACACACGGTCGGAGGTCACAAGGTCTTCTTTCTCGGATCAAGTAAGACGAAATAAACTCTTTCTAACATGATCTTATTACATTACCTTATTGCATGACCTCATAACATGATCTTATTATCGCTGGAAGGATAATTCTTAGAAAACGAAAGTTATAAAATTGGAAAAGTATCCGGCTTGAGCACTTACAGATAGACAGACAGATAGATAGATAGACAGAATATGTCATGTTCTTTAAGGATGATGGCGGTGTAGAAGAGGAAGCAGAAAGCTGTTTCTGTGGTGTCTAAACATTGACCCTTGATCTATTGATCTATTGGTCTATTGACCTATAATTGACCTATTGACTCATCGACCTGTTGAACTATAATTGACCTGCTGTTCTTAGGTCGAGGAGTGGTTCACAAAGTAGCGCAGTGGCTGAGTGATGATGACGAGGTTCGTTTTGTGACCGTCGCCATCCTCAAGCCATTCCGAAACGTCATTAGACCGATCTGGCAAATGCTCATACACACCATCAACGCTTTCAAGGTCATCTTACAATACATTCTCATACAATCAGACGAATTCAGTCATCATTTGGTTACTTTACAGCTAAAGATATCTTACAGGAAATTACATGGATTGATGACGTTGCGTTTAATTCTGCTCGATTTGTGTTCTCAGATGACGTTAATTATTAATGAGAATTTAATTATTTAATTGCACTGAATGACTTCATTGTTGCATGTCATACGTTCAGAGAGACAGACAGACAGACAGACAGACAGCTACACACAGAGAGAGGCAGACGTAGAGACGGACAGCGAGAGAGAGAGGGACGTGGTTGTCATTAGCAACGGTTGTCATGGTGTTGTCATGCAGACGACCTACTTGTACCTGAGTACGGATGACGCTGTGGTCCAACTGCAGACGGAGGATTGCTTCCGATACTCGAGATGTCCGTCTTGTCTGACGGATCCATATTGCACATGGAATGCTCAGCTATCCACCTGTCAGCCTCATCACTCACAGTTAGTGTTTGTCAATCAATCAATCAATCAATCAATCAATCAATCAATTAATCAACTAATCAGTTAATCAATCAGTTAATCAATCAACTAATCATCTAATCAATCATCTAATCAATCAGTTAATCAATCAATTAATCAATCAATCAACCAATTAACCAATCAGTTAATCAATCAATCGATCAGTCAATTAATCTAATCCGATGACTTTTATTGCACACAGTTATTTTCATGAGCCATCCATACCACGGTCAATGTGTCTTTGCCTTTGTCTGTGTTTGTGTCTGTCTGTGTCTCTGTGTCCCTCCCTTTCTCAGTCTCATCCCAGAGGTGAATCGTTCCACTTTCTGATCTCGATTACAGTCACGTGTTCGTCTTTGTGAAATACTTTCAAACGGATGAAATGAATTTGCATGTGTGAAAGTTGGATCATCAGCTCAATTAATGGCGATTCAAATGGGGCAGATTCGAATGGGGAGGTTCGAATGGGGAGATTCAGTTGGGAAAGTTCAAGTGGGATGGTTCCAATGGGAAGGTTCAGTGGGAGGTTCAATTGGGAGGATTGATGGGGAGGTTCAAATGGGGGATTTCAATGGGGTTGTGTGGGGTGGCTATAGGTTGCCTCGGTTGAATAAAAATTGTTGGACCTAAAGCTGATGCCTCTTCCATTTTGGATGGGGAAGGGGAGTTATGGGGTACTTGTGCTGCACAAGAGGGAGGGGTTCCCACTGGAGAGTGGGGTGGATGGTCGTAAAAGATGTTGATAGGTTTAGTCTATCGACAGATGGCCACATTGGCGCTCTCTGTCTGTCTGTGTATGTGTCAGTTTGTTTGTGTTTCATTTCTAGTACGCCTGAACGTCTGTTTAACGTCATCGATGACGTTTGCAACAAGGCCTGTCAACCATCGCACAGTGAGTATAAAAAGACAGACCGACAGGGACAGACAGACAGACAGACGGACATGGACACAGAGAGACAGACAGATACACGAAGAGACGATTGAAAATATATATGTCCCTCCCTCCCTCTATCTCTCTCTGTCTCTGTCTCCCGTCTCTCTGCCTTTGTCTCTCTGTATCTGAAGAGGCGCTATATAAATCTGTATTAAAAGTACACACTTACACTACACAATTATAATATTTTCTTCGTCCTGTGTTGCTCCCTCCTCCGTTAGAGCCTTACACGACGTCGAGGGATGTCCTGCAGGGTGTCTCTCTCCACCTCAACTGCACTCCCATCTGCCTACCACCGCCTTCTGCTGCTGCATCCACGAAAGTCATCTGGCATTTCTCGGATGCGTCGAGCGCCAGGCTCGTTAAGATCGATTACGAAGAATACATTCTCTCGCAAGACTTCGGTCTCGTCATTCTAGACGTTCGGTCACATCACAATGGAAACTTCAGCTGCTCCATCAACGGATACATCATCGCCAGACATCAAATCAAAGTCCTACGTACGTTCATCATCATCGATATCGTCATCGCCATCGTCATATTATTATCATCATCATCTACACTACCACCATCATCATCATATCATTGTGTCGCCATCATCACCATAATCGTAATAACCAGCATCATATCAATAATTTCTTTATCATCATTATTATCACAACCATCGCAGTCACCATTCATCATATCATTATCATCATCGTCACAACCTTTACCATCGTATGTGTTATCATCATCAGCCTCTTCTTCATATTATCATCATCATCATCATCATCATCAGTAGTTGTAGATGATCGTTTGTGTGTGTGTGTGATTATAGCTTGTCGCCTGAGTTCGAGCAAAGAGGACACCTGGCGAATGGAGTTTGCGAAATGGTGCAATGCATTCAGCGCTTACACTCAGGAATACAACCACTGGCTCTGCCTAAAGGTAGGTACGTCGGTCGGTCGAGTGGCGGTCGGTCCTAATAAGAGAGGGTCTCTTTAAGTTTCAGCGGATCTTTTGCCACTTCTTCATACGTATTTCCTACCTTTACGTGTAAATGAATCATTTATGTAGCGCTGTTAGAGAACGAGAATGATCCTAGTGCCAGTCTACATGATGCAAAATATCATCGATCGTCTAGATGATTGCTTTACATAGCAAAACAATGATCAGTTCACTACGAGGGAAAGGGTCGCCAGTGGTGGGCCCACGCACGCATGAAGAGCCAGCGTTTGAATTCATATTGACAGGCTATAGATGACGTCACAGTCTTCTTGTTTAACCAGAGAGCTTTTTGTCCTTTATATAGCTCCATTTTTTAACTGCGTGATAATAGGAGCGTCTGTTGTTTGTAGAAGCAATGCCTCAAGGAGAGGTGCATTCCACAGAAGATATCAGACAAGTGCCATCTCGACAAATCTCTCGTGCCTAGGCGACCGTGACGGCGGTTGCACCGTCATCATCATCATCGCTCAACCGTGACGACAGCATGGACCCAAGACCAGATGTCGCTGCTCGGTCAACCGCGTCGGAATCTCGTCGCAGCAGCAGCTCCAACGCCGAAACGGTCTCCATGACAACAACGACTTCTGTGATGTGCACAAATAGCAATGAGAACGAGGGCCACAGAAGATGGCGCCACTTGTAAGAGGACACCACGTGGTGGTCACGTGATCATAGGGTAGGCCGATGGGTAGACTAATTTATGCGCATGATAATTATGGCCTTCACTGTTACTTTTTGACCAGTCGTAACACAATTCACGTTTCTGTTTTTGTACATCAGTCCTATTTCTAAAGAGCAAAAGCCTAGACAATGAAGAAAGTGAACGGATTCTACAAGAAATGAAGCAATGAGAATAAGTACTAAAGAGTAATAATAAGTAGTTGGAGATTTTTTTATCGTTCACGGGCTCACCTTGAAAACTGTTCTGAGTAATTTTGGCAAACTTTAGCGAGATTTAATTAAACATCTCCAGTGAGGATTGTGAATTAAACATCTCCAGTGAGGATTGTGAATTCTTGGGATGTTGGTGAAATGACACCATTTCTTGGCCTTTGGTTCAAAGAGGAATGACCACCTGGTCTCCGCTCGTTTGCAAGCGTCACGTGTGCATTAAACGTCATGAGAAAATTTCTCTGTTTTTAAGGTTAGAGTTTCAGTGACGTTGTGACTGTTTAGTTGATTCTGTAAATCGAGTGAGTATTAATAGAATTCGGAAGTGGACAAGAAACGGAGTCTCGACATTGCCTTGTATCGTTCGTAGTCAGAATGGTATTTTATTCAACGCTGACAAATCTCAAGTGATCTACATTTTTCCACCTTTCTAACTTTGGGGCTTTCAAAACAGACCCCAATTTTAGAATTGGTGACGACGATCGCCACCAATTGTTCGCCTTCGGCTGATGTACACTTTGTGGTCAAGCATACAGGAGAAGTGGGGAAAGGGAAAGAGTGAGGGGAAGAGTATTGTTGACCGTTTTCAGTGATTTACTATTTCTTTTCGATTCAACGTCTGATTGTTGGGTTTTCATTCAGAGTTACAAAGGTCTGAACATTGAATTGGTTTTCCAGCAAATAAACTAGGGCATTCATCGTCCATTTATTTCTAATATTTATAGAATCCTGTGGCTTTGTGGGTTACGTTTAGTCGATCACTGGCACTCCAAAGGTGAAAACAAATGATACGTTTGATCTCACGTAAATGTGATGTCGATTATAATTCACATTGTCCGTTCATTTGGACAAATAATTATTACCTAATATATGCTATATAAATGTTCGATTACACTACATAATAAAGTGCAAATGACATTATGTTGTTCTTAATGACTGTTTTAACATAGGAGGCAGCAACCCTACTCTTACAAGCACCCTACCAAGCACATATTAATACATTAACCATATACATCACTTAAACAAACACTATTCGTAACCATCGCCACCACATGGCTGGCATCAGGGTTTGATGATGATTTTTATTTCAAGTAAATTCCAGCGATTTTTATTTCAAATAAATTCCAGCGCATGCAAGGAATCATTGAAGTTTCCAATACACACTTATCGCAATTGCTGCTGTGCAACTTAGAGTACAATGATCAGAAACAAGATATAAAGATATGGTTGAGTGGTTTGACCATCAGAACTTTTCATTTTAAAAAACTGTTTCTTCTTGGTCTATTAAAAACTTAACCGTCGACCTATATCTTCCTTCCTCAGTGCTTACGAGATGATTTGCCCTTTCTGGGTTTTTTTCTCTCCGTACGCGAACTGTCTTTGGTCGATGCATTGACTGGTAGGGCCATCGACATATCGTGTTGGCGAGGGATCTCACCCTCTCGAACTTTTGCAAATCGAAATAGATCGACTTCAATGTCGACGGATTCGTGTCGATGTCTTTTATACGTGCGCGAAAGATCAAACCTCAGCTGAGCAATGACTTCAATCTCCATTCCAAGGCTGTCTGCAAGTTTCTTGAAGTGCTGGAAAATTGAAAACAAGCATTTAGCCTGGCCAGATTTGTGTCGACATGTTAGAGTAGCGGTGTCAAATCGTTATTTGATTTTGGGCCATTGGCAACGTTTTCTGGAAAGTGACGGACCAGGATGCTGAATGCACCCAGCAAAATGGGGTTAGGGATCTGGGTGAAGGCTTGGAGAAAATCTTAATTTTAATATTCACCAACAGTCAAAATCATCACAAATCTCATTAAGCCATAAAATCACAATTGAATTATTATTCTCAAATTGGGAAGTTTTAGCCAAGGCCCTGTAGGTCACAAAAGCATCATTGATGGGCCAGCTCTTTGACACCCCTGTGTTTCAGAAATGAGTGACAGGTTAGTCATTGTGCCTGTATGCCATGACATAAAGTGGCATTGGGGACTCTCTTTCAGCATGCTGGGCCCTAAATAGGGTGGGTTTAATACTTCCGAAACATTCCATTTCACAATTTCTTAAAGCTAAATAGGGAAAATTTAGATAAAAAAATCAAGCAAACTATATATTAAGAAAATAACAATAAATAAATTCGTCTAATGCTTCATTATATGGGCCAGGTTGGGCCCATTGTATGATTAAAATGACAAGACTCTAAAATGGTCGCAGTCTGATTCTGTGCTAGGAGTTGTGGTCAAAGGCATAAACAACTACAGTTTCATCTTCTAAACAACAATGCCTAATCTATGCACTGGATTTTGTAAAATTATTTAACTACAGGAAAAACAAGTTTGCCAATAAGTCACGCCCACACCAGTTTTTCGTTTTATTGTTTCTTATATACCGAAGTTCTTGAAAACGCAATAGCAAATATGTAGTTACCTCCCGCGTTGAAGTTTTGTGCATTGAATAAACTGCAGTGCGAGATATGTGTAATGCAAATCGCAGGAAGTTGGTGTCGATGCCTGAAGATATAAACCACAGTCAACCAATCAAAGCTCAATTCATCTCCAAACAACTGTTTGACATCCAAGTTTTAGGATCTCACAGATTGAACTCCTTTGTTCTTTGTCCTTTGTTCTTATGCCCCATTGTCTTGTACTTGTTTCACAATTCAGACAGAAAATTTCAGAGTCCTAAGTGAAATTCATGACTGATCTCGTCAAAACAGACCAAAACATTTGTTTGCTGCCGAGCGGAGAAACCAAGGAATAAATAGACAAAGGTACAGAAGGTGTTGATGTATGAAAGGAACTACAACAACCTAACAACTGTCCTCATAAGAGCTACAATTTCAGCTGGATGTGCTCGGGTACAGGAAGCTGCGAAGAGTGTTCTGAAAGAAGCAGATAATGTTTTTAACTACACTCTTGTGATAACATTGATCATTAGTGTCGCCCTCTTCCTTTATCGTGGCTTAGGGCTGGCACTGACTGCTGGACTGCAAGTTGGGAGACCACCACCATACATTTATTTCTATTTACACTCAGACAAACATTGGTAAATCAGCATTTAGTAGAAGGAAAGAGTCCTCAGATGCATATTAACAAAACATTCTGTACAGAAGAATAGAAATAGAAGTCGTTTGCAAGACTTTCTCGTCGCTTGCCTTCGTTTCCTTTTGTACCAAACGGTGGATTCATGATCACACAATCAAACACTCCTTTCCAGCGGCCATAGTTCTCTCCAGCTGCCAACTGACTCTCCACATCCATCTGAATCAAATCCACGTTCGTTATATCCATTTCGATGAGATTGCGCTGACAGATGGACAAAGCGTCGCAGTCAACGTCGACTCCAACACAAAAACTATTCAACAAACGAAGTTCAAATGAATCAAAGTAAACGATCTAATTAACAGTTTAAATTAAGTTATCAGCGACAATGAATAACAAGATCTCATTCAATCAATTAAACTATAAATTCATTTACCAATAAATCTCTCAACTTTTAATAAAATCGTTTACCATTGAGTAATTTCTACCATCAACCTTGGTCTCTGAAGGTCAATTTTTGTTAAATGTGAAAATTGAGCCAAAAAATCCACCAACAATGCATCCTATGGTAAAATCTCAACAGCTTCACAAACCAGTTTCTTCCAGAAGGCAATCATGCCCTATGTTCCACTGGATTTTTCTTTACCTGGCTCCCAACATGACAGATCCAATCGTTAGCATTCCACAGCCGCATCCTAAGTCTGCGATCAGTTTCCCGTTGATGTCACCAAAGCGAGATTCAATCGTATGAAGAGCATGAGCTGAAAACAACAGATAAACGTAATGTAACAAAAATTACGAGACATACAATGTAAAGTAAATCTCTGAGATCTCGCTATGCCATATGACCATTGCTTCATCCGTCACCTGCTTAGTCAGATTGAGACCTCACGAACCAAAGACATGTCAGTTTTTCAGTGCCAGGTCAAAATCTAATGAGGTCAAAGGTCAGGTCAAGAGCGCCACTGATGTACTATTTAAGGCAAGTAATGGCCAAGAGAGTCATGGATATATTTCAATACTAACGTCAAATCAGAAATACAGTTGAATATTTTGAAAATACGCAATTCAAAAAGTAGTTAATGCTTGGCCACGAGATCTTCGCTTAACACTTATAGTAACAAAACTTACTTACAGCACTTAACAATTCAGACTTAACAGGAAATTCTCTTAAAGATTTTGTAAATCTACAACACCCACTGTAAGCAAATGATTAGTGACATCACATGACCTGATCAACACTTTCTTTGTAAACAATGTAATCGTAAACCTGACATTTCTGTGGCACCCAAAAAGTGAAGTCACGGGAGCCAGCTTATTACGAGGTACATAGTCATAAGAAAATTGATAGGCAGGAGGTCGAGATGAAGAGAGTCAGGCAGGCAGATGGTTAAGGTGGATGGTGTTTGGAATTGACAGCACAGGGAAGAGCATTCTGCATATCTTGGAGCTGGCCTATTTGGTCAAAAATGAGTTGCAGTAGTCCAATAGCCTCTATATTTAAACCAGAAAGTGATTAACAAACATTAGTCAACCTGCTATATGTGGCGTTGTCATATATTGCTCCAGTTCAATCTTGGGATTTTCGAAGTCATCAACATCTTGCAAATTGGTCTCCAAATGCTGAAGTTTCATCTTCGCCATTTTTAGTTGCAAATGGCGGCTTTAGCAGTCGTTAATCACCTAACAACGACAAATCAGTTCATTCAGTCAATTGTAAAGCAGTTCAATGTAACACGCTATTTACATAGAGCTCTAACCTTTTATAGTGTCCATGCTTGGGTATAGGACAAAACCCCTCTGACAAAAACCCCTCTGACATAAACCCCTCTGACATAAACCCCTCTGACATAAACCCCTCTGACATAAACCCCTCTGACATAAACCCCTCTGACATAAACCCCTCTGACATAAACCCCTCTGACATAAACCCCTCTGACATAAACCCCTCTGACATAAACCCCTCTGACATAAACCCCTCTGACATAAACCCCTCTGACATAAACCCCTCTGACATAAACCCCCCCTGTTTTAGGCAGGACATTAACCCCCCAGACAAAGCCCCCCCCCCCTCTTGCCCTAACTAGCTTCTGCAATTAGAAGCCTCACCATAATAACTGACACTACTAACAAAGTCTGCACAACATTACTAGTGACACTCAGTACGACTATTAGTCTAACTCTGGGGCTTCCAGATAGGGGTGGGGGTATTTTTTGAGTCTTAGGGAGGATATCTTGACTACCTGACACTTGGAACCAGGGTGTTTGCCCCCACAGTTTGAGGGGGATTGACGCCTCTGGCCTAACTTATATAAGAAATCGTGTCACAGATAACACACATACGCTCTGCATAGACTCATCTGATGCGTCTGTAAAAGCCGTGTCACAGATAGCCTGCATTACGCACAGTGGTGCCCTTAGTGTACATAGACCTATCATACATTAACAACAAAAAGACCAAGGAACTAATTAACTGTTTGCTATTTAACTATTGGACAACGATACCTGAGTGACCGCATCAGGCTTTGAAATGACACATATGACACCTGCTTTACTTCATACTTTAAAGCATACACATATTTCCAAATAATAAAAGTAAAAAAAGTTTTAAAAAGTTATGCTCTGGGTTTTTTTTGGTACTACTTAGGGGGGTTTTTGTCAGTGGGGGGTTTTGTCAGAGGGGTTTATGTCAGAGGGTTTTGTCCCCGACCCTCCATGCCCACACAGCTACATTACACCCATCTAAAGAGTTTCTCGGCCTCCTCTGAACTCCATCAGCCTACACTTCGGACAACCACTATGACTTTACGCAGCGCTCGTGATTAAGCTGGTGAACTACTTTTGGCAATAACTGCGCTTGACTGTCGAGTGGCGCTTTAGAAGTTTGGAGATTACGATGCTATAAGCTATCAGCTCAACGGGTCCAACGGTTAGCACTAACCCACGTGTTTCGTTAAACGTATGCTACTATTATTTTGTTTTTAAGTTAATGTTATTTCACTAAAACACTAACTTTAATCCAGCATACGGCAAAATCGTAGTAGCGATCAATTAAAATAAAATCGGTTTGTTTGTTTTTGGTTCGATAGTTTTTAGCGAGTCCTCGTCTGTCTTAATGTTATCCTTTGAATGTCTCTGTCGCATATTCAGATACAAGATCCTATTAACTCCTGAAAATAAGTAAGTATTCGCAGGAAAACAAATTTTATTAGAACAATCATAATCGCCAAACTACTAAAAGCGCCGCTCCAAAGCCAAACGCAGGGCACCAGCTTATTCACGAGCACTGCAAAAATTCACAGCGGTTGTCTGAAACAGGTCAGAGTCCTCCACTTACAACTCATCTCACGTTCTAAAATTTACCTTATATATACAACACTGCGCCACTCCACTGAACACATGATCACGCATCTGCTTTCTGAATTCTGCACATTATCGGTTCCTCCCATTACATAGAAATCCTTCATTGCAATCATCCACCATCATTTATTGGGCGACTTTCTGGTTCTGTGTGGGAAGTCGTTTCGCAGCGAAAAGCAACAATCGTTTCCGCTTAATGACGTTAGTAAATAAAGCGTTTTGTAGGCATTTTTCTTTGATTTGCAATTTAGCTGTTCTGCCAAATTCCGGCAATTGCTAAAGTTCATTTTAGCAGTTGTTGATTTATTTGTTTCTAGTGTAATTTTAGTTTTGAACACTGTTTGACTGAATAAATTGTGTGCATACATGATGAAGTGACGCCTCCGCATCTAAACCAGCCCCTGTAACCAGCTGACAACTTGTTGTGTGGATCACATTTTCTTACATAAAAACAAGATTTGTAGAATAATATAATACATGCCAAGAATTTTTATTTAGATTGTGAGTGTGGCTTCAAGCGAAATAATCGTTAGCACTTGTAAGGCTGTTGTAATGTGTTTAATTATTTATAGAGCGCCTCTAGTTGGGTGACACGTTCAGAAGCGATGCCAGTGCGCAAGGCCCCGCGAGAAGAATCAGGTTTTGATAAAGCGAAAGAAGAGAGAGGCACTGCCGGATAAAATTGTTGAGCAAACAGAGGGAAGATACCAGTGTTGTATGCAAGGCTTGAAAATTCAAGACGAGACCGAGACAGTGTGGTACCGAGACAGTGAGGTACCGAGACCAAGACACTAGGTTCAAGACAGTAAAAGACAAGTGATCCTATATAAAATGCTGTAAAATGTTGACGTATCAGTTTTCGGGAATAATGTTTATTTGTAATTTCAATTTGAAACTTATAATGTATATAGTACCAATTCCTGAGAACTGTTTTTGTATTGCCGCGAATGATTTTAAGACAGTTCACGCGAAACTTATCGAGATCGCTTGTTCGAGACAGAACAAGACATTCACTTCAAGACAGTTTCTAAAAATTTGAGACACTACCTCGAGACCGAGACAGCAGGCTTCCGAGACTGAGACACTAACAAACTGTCTTGAGACCGAGACACTGTCTCGAGACCATACAACTCTGGAAGATACGGGACCAATTGAAGCAAAGGACTGAGACTGAATCCTGGTGGTTCTGGAACAGGGAACCAAAAGGTCAAGTCCATAGAACGCTTTTACTGAACGCTTATAATTCTGAGAAACAGTAAATAGCCAAAACCCTAATTTTCGTACTTGGCTTCAATAGTGACAGTTGTGAGTAGTAAGAATAGTGACAATTTATTCCATTTATTCACGATTATTCATATTAATTTGCATTGTAGTAATCCATAATAATGGAATGAAGTGTGATGTAAGGACATCTGGAGTTCTGTTCATCATCTAATAAGAAATGGTTAAAAGAAATTTTCTAACTTAACCAATGCTCTCCAACAATTTGAATGACCATTTAAAGCCTGATGATGAGTTTCTTGAACAGGGTCTGAGTCAATTGTAGGTTTCTCTGATTGTTGGGACTGTGTTGGTCGTCATTCAGAATGGACGTACTTAATCGACTGAAGAGCGCCGTATCAAACGTCCTTCCAGTTGGAAATCCCATCACTGGAGAGTTTGACATCATGGGTCATCGTGCCAGTGGAGGTCCGGCCATGATGTGGAAGATCTTCGACGGAATCCAGAAATCGACAAAGCAGGTGGAATAACTTCTCATTTCACCTTTTCCACATTGTTATTGACCTCTGTGCAAAGAAGATGCTAACTGACTGAATGCAGGAATAATTACGATTGAAATAATTTTATTCTTATGTTTCTATTTTGGTTCTGATGGTGTGATGTAATTATCGATTGTCGTTATTTCTCATCTCACCTTTTCCACATTGTTATTGACCTCTGTGCAAAGAAGATGCTAACTGACTGAATGCAGGAATAATTACGATTGAAATAATTTTATTCTTATGTTTCTATTTTGGTTCTGATGGTGTGATGTAATTATCGATTGTCGTTGTTGTTAGGAGGCATCGGTTTTTGTCTTTGAGAAGAAATCGATTGAGCGTTTCACTCGTCGTGAGCGTGACCTCGTCTTGGAAGCGCTGAAGAAAGGAGTGTCGCAACTGACGCGGCTTCGTCATCCGAAGATTCTATCAGTTCTTCATCCTCTTGAAGATTCGAGGCATGTAGATATCTTGAATTAGGATGACTAGTGAGATTACAGGTTTAGGATGACATGATGATGTTCATGGAAACTGTAGAATGAAGTATAGGATGACAAGATGTCGCTTGAATGACAGATAGTTAAGATGGCACATCAAGAAGACATCACGTTGAATGACATTGAGGTTGAAGTGTCGGATGACAAGATGATGGAATAATGCGATGACAGTTATGATGTTTGGTTGATTTGTGAAGTGATTAATTTGCAACTTTATTTGGTGATTGAGTTGTATCAAATGAATAAGAAATATAATCACAGAACCTTTGAATGATTTCGTTTGAACCTAAGGTCCTTTCCCATATAATAGGCTATTTGTCATTATCGTTCGATTTGTTTTGTATTGAAATCAGAGAAAGTTTGGCGTTTGCGACCGAACCAGTGTTTGCGAGTTTGGCAAATGTCATCGGCCAGCACGACAACCTCCCACATCCTGCGCCTGCCTACCTTAAAGACTTCTCTCTCTTTGATGTCGAAACCAAATATGGGCTTCTGCAGGTAAGGGTCAATGGATTCTAAATGTGCCTTTTGTATCTGTCATCTGCAGGATCATGATCATCATCTTGATCATTGATTATGGATCAACGATTCTCATCTTAGCCATCGTCTATTGAATCTTTTATTTTTCATTTGTTTGGAAACCAGTCATCAGTTTTAGATAACAAAGGAGGAGAAGGGGAATTGTTTTTTCAACAGTAGGACAGTGACAGACTGTTGAAGGAGGTTGGTCAACAAACGATAAGGCACAATGCGTTGAATCACGTCACCTACATATCTCCATTGACTGGAGAGCACATTGATCACTGACTCAGCATTAGTGTTGTTTTTGTTAACTAAAACGAAAATGACAATTAACGAAATTCAAACGTTTTTGTTAACGAAAACTAAAACGAAATCACAGTACCAACGAAAACTAAAACGAAATCACAGTACCAACGAAAACTAAAACGAAATCACAGTACCAACGAAAACTAAAACGAAATCACAGTACCAACGAAAACTAAAACGAAATCACAGTACCAACAAAAACTAAAACGAAATTTGTGGCAATTAAGACTAAAGCGAAACGAAAATAGATGCAACGAAAACTAAAATGTTATTTAGCCGGAACAAAACAAATATTTTTGCTTGAAAATGTTCCTAACTTAGGTGCCTATTCGTTGTTTGCATGATTTGTACATAATTCTGCAAATGATGTGACGTTATGCCATACATTACCTTTTCTAGTAATTGTTCATCGGTGTTAAGACACAAGAGGAGAATGATATGTGTCTACCTCCGATTATCGTTTACCGCGAATTCAAATCCTATGTTTTTTATTTAGCAAAAACGTATGATACTTACTGTGAAAAGTTCACTTAATTAATTCAGAAATGTTGAAATTTCTCTCGTCTTTGTGATGAGTGTCAATGGTAGACCGTAATAATTATGGGGGGGGTCTACCATTGACATTTGATTATAATTAAATTAGATTTAAAATATTATTGCTATAGCTTAAATTGATATTAAATTACTAAAGCTGTAATTAGCATACTTAAGCTAAACTATAATTATAATTACTTATAAACTATAGTTAGCTTACTTACACTAAAATCAGTTACCTAAACCAAAACTTTAATTGACAAAACTACAACTAACTAAAACTATAATTGAGACATAGAAACTACAACAAAAACTAAAACTATAATTGAGAAACAATCGCAACTAAAACTAAGAATGAATACTAACAATCATAACTAAAACTAAAATTAAAACATTATTAAAACAACACTACTCAGCATGGAAACACAAGGGAATAGGATTGAGGATAGATAGCGAGTCAGAATTTATGGCACTCTGTCTTCAACATATGGTTACATGTTTCCTTGGACTTTAATATGATCATCTCTCTATTAACTGATTTGGTTCATCAAGGCTCTCCCATTTGAATGGTTGCAATGCCACTTAGTAGCAGAGGCCCCATCTACAGACTGTGCTAGCCCAACATTTGAAGCTAGGAAATGATACATCATCATCATTTGCAAGGCTAAACTCTTGTAGTTGACCGGGTGAGCGTGGCTGTTGAAATGATGCTGCATATAATCTGATTGCTGTTTCCTGAGTTTCCTGTCTGTGACTGTCTGATATGTTGTTGATATCATGTTAAGGTGTTGGAGGGTCTGGCTTTCTTGCACAGCAGTGTTAAGATGGTTCATGCTAATCTCTGCCCTGAGTCTATCTTCATCAACAAAACCGGATGCTGGAAGATCGCTGGATTCGACTTCTGCATCAACAACGCCAACCAACAGGGACCGGTCAGTTGCCTCAATTGACATCTAAGGGCTCTACGTAAATGCTAGCTTACACTACATGTTGACGCAATGCAACTGCGTCATTTTATGCTTCACCAATTGGCAGCCGTTTATCTTGACTAGCTTCAAAAGTCTTTTGAATTATTATCATTTGAAGCATGTTCTGATGACTAAATAGTAAATACTCTGCAAACGAAACTGAGTTCTGCATTGTGAATTATCTTGCAGAGAAGGGAGTCAATGGGAGTATTTTTAGCATTTACTTAATGCATAAGACACACTTTACAATTTACACTCCTTACAATTTACTTCCATAGTAAACAAATTCAGATAAGAAAGTTAGTGCAGCTTTAGCAATCTCATTATAAGGCATCTGTTGATAGGACCAATAAGGCACTGTTTTAAGAAGAATTGTGTTTGTAAGCATGTTTTAACATATGTAAGCATATGTAAGAATCATCATCAGCTTCTGACAACTGCCATTTGGTGGAGATGGGTACAAATAAAGACCGCTGTCCTCGTTCAGTTGTCAAGTGTCCGTTGTTCCTCTTAGTTTTTGTCCAACTGGTGTTATTTATAGCCTCAATTATGTACATATGAAAATAATGAGTTTCAGATTGTCAGATTATTTACTAAACATATGACATTTAAAAGATATTTATTGAATTTTTAAAATAATCTCCAGCCGTACTTTCCGTTCCACGAGTGGGAGGCTCACGTGACGCCATCTGCCCAACCGAAGCTCAACTACCTGGCACCGGAATACGCAGTGACAGCGACGTGTGACACAGCGAGTGACATGTACTCCATTGGCATTCTCATCTACGCCATTTACAATGGAGGAAAACCGGTTCTAGAGTCAATGGCCGACTGGAACACTTTCAAGAAAAACATTGATGAGGTCTGTAAACATGATATGATATTAATTTTAAACTTAGTTAAACGGAGTGCTCTGACTGCAAAGTACGTTTCAATCTTTATAGATAACTTGTAATGATCGACTTTTGCACCTTTTAGTTTCTCATAAATGGTTTTAAAATGCTTTCGTATTTGTTTAGATGTTGTTTACATTTGGTTTAATCGCTTGGCTTCTTACAAGAAGAGCAAGGATTAGAGTTTCCTCTTTCAGGTGGTTACTGTATTGGGACATGGAGCAGGTTCTTAGCCAAGAATTGGTCACTCACCAAATTGTTAAGATGATGATGATAATAATAAAAGTGATGATGTATTCAATGTTCCTCTAATTTTTTGGAGATTGTGTTCTCAAGAAATTTTTTTTTTCAACATTTCATAAATGGTTCACGCTTTTGTGCGCAGGTCCGAGCTGAATGCAACGGTAGTTGAACCAAGACCATATTTATAAGTGCATGGTCATAAGTTCTGATAAACTGCTTCTTATATACATTGCATTGTACGTCATTGTACTTAGCTTTCAATTTATTTGCATTTTTATATCCTGCCCAGCTATATATTGGTTTAATGTGCATCTTAATATATATATTTTCAAGAGAAAAATAGTGCACACACTAAATTCTTGTGTTGCACTGGCTCCATGGCCCGTGTGCACGCACATGCTCACAGCTTAGATGGAACATTGGATGTGATACAGAATGCTTTGAGCAGAAATATGTATGAGAGCAATTGTATTATTTACCTCCTTTTTTTATCCCATTGCTAAAGTGTTTTGTTTTGAGATGGTCCCTGTGTTTTATGATAATGTATATGATCAGTTGAAGAGCCTACGTATTTCTCGTCTGGCTGGTCTTCCTGATCAAGTAAAGGATCACGTCAAGATGCTCCTCAACATCGAACCCTCACTACGACCGGACGCTGATCAACTGTCCAAGGTCGGTCAGTTGTTATTACTGCTACGCATTTGTGTAGCTCCGCTATCTAATGATCAACCATCAATTGATTCTGGTTTTTGTGGAGGAGAGCTTTCTTACTCTGATGTCCTGCAAGATCTAGTTTCAGATACGAAGAAGATACAAACAGTCGTTGCAATCAAATACTGAGCTACCTGTTTTTGAATAGAGGGTTCAACGGATGCATTCTTTTAGGCACTCTTCTGTTCTTTCTGTCAAAACATTTATATAGCCTCACTTCAGGAGGCATTGTGGAGACAGAGATTTTGCTCATGATTAAAATGTTTGTCTGAAATTATGTTTAAACATATGTTCTTGTTTTTTGTAGATTCCGTTTTTCGAGGACGTTGGAGCAATGACCTTGACCTACCTTGACCTTCTGGTGCAGAAAGATAACCTCCAGAAATCTCAGTTCTTCAAGGGACTTCCAAAGATTGTCGCAAAACTCCCAAAGGTTCAGTCAGTGACTATTGATTGCCAGATTCTTAATCAATTCATTTGAATGAGTGTTATTTTTTTTATTCGGAGGAGAGGGTACCATTGGGAGGATTTCAATCTGAATGTATCAGAGGGAAAATGCATATTGTAACTGATGGTTTGGATTTGGTTCTGATGCTTTAGCTATTTGAAGATGGAAGTGGATGGGTTGGCATTTCCAAAGAAGTAATTTACTGATTGACAGGAGGTCAGAAGTGATTGAAATAATGATTGATTTTGTTGGTTGACAGAGAGTGAACCTCCAGCGGGTAATGCCGAGTCTTGCGAAGGAGTGTGCCAACGCGAACATGGTTCCATTCATTCTTCCAATCATGGTCGAAATAGCGGAACAGGCGACAAACGACGAATACTGTCAACAGATCTTTCCAGAATTCATTCCACTCTTTAAGATCACGGAACCGATTCAGGTAGATCGTTCTTAGACCACGGGCTGCATACAGTGCATTGTATGTCAGTGTATGCAGCCTTCAATTTGTTTGCAATTTTCTATTCTGTTTTGCTCTAATGGCTCCAAATCCTTTGAACATTTACAATTACATTGATGACTACATCTACGAGTTTGATTACGTTTACGAGTACATTACAACCACCTTTGAGGTTACGTTTCGTTTGGGTTGTTGGTTGATTTGTTGGTTGTTTCTTACGTAGGTGATGCTCATCTTCCTGCAGAACATGAATCTGTTGTTGAGTAAGACAACTCAGGATGACATTCGAAACCACGTCTTACCAATGATCACACGAGCGCTAGAGGCTGGAATGCCTCAGATGCAGGTCACCAACAAAAACCTATCCTCCTCCCTTTTGTGTCTCCTCCCTTTTGTGTCTCCTCCCTTTTGTGTCTCCTCCCTTTTGTGTCTCCTCCCTTTTGTGTCTCTGTTTGCACTCATTAAATAGTCTAGTTACCGTTGGTCAACTGTATTTCTTTCCTTTACACCTTTTTTAGATGATTATTATTAGAATGATTAACTGGTTTTGGGAAATTTGTTGTATTTGTTGATTTATTTAAAAAAATTTTAATGCATGCAGATAACTTTATCTGAATCTGCTGCTGAGGAAAAAATTGAAAAACTAAATGACTATGATATTTTTTCTTGTTTTTTTCGTTAAATAATAAATTGCCCTGAAGCAAATTTCGAGAGTTCCACTGAAAATACTGTTCATTGTGAGTCTTTCTCTTGATTTTGGCTTTGTAGAATGTGGTCGTTTTAAAACGTATAATCGATTAATTAATTTAAAATTTGAGTCTTGTTACTGAGCCTACGATTGCTTTATATTGAAAACGATTGACAGATGAAGAGATGTTAATTGGTTTTCTTGAACCTGTGTTGTAGGAATTGTGTTTGAATATCATTCCAAGTTTTGCCAGCCTCATAGAGTATTCATCTCTGAAGAACGCAATCATTCCAAGGATCAAGAAACTTTGTCTTGCGGCACCGACTCTAAGCGTAATTAGCTTTAGACTTTTTTCTCTCTCTACCAGACTCGGTGTGTCATTGTAATTAGTAATTTATATAGCGCCATTTCGGGAGAGACTCCTCGGAGCGACCTAACACAATCGAACAGAGTTGTTTTTGAGCGTCTGCGGAAACATGTAATGAGAAGTTAAGGAGTTTATTTCGCATGTTATTAACTTATCAAAGTTTTGCTAGAAGGTGTTCTTGGCATGTTCAACTTTAGGATATTGTGCGAGAAGCTGTTCATTTACAGGGCCATAAAAGCAGGGAGAATGTTTGGTGTGGATCAGTTGAGTTGGTAGGTTGTGACCTCTGTTTGATCTGTGTTACTGTTCTTCCAGAGCTAATATTTTGAAATTGAAAGAGAGGAATTAAATATATTGGACTCATCATCTGGAAAAGGATTTATGAATGGATGAAGCTTTTTAATTATAGACAGTTCCAAAGAAATGGAAATATTGCTTTGTGGCAATATTAGGACTAGCGTTTCTTCTTCTGTCAGTCGCTTCTTTGTCTCTTTTAAATGAAGATTGGTATAGTAGTCCTTGCGCTCTGCCGTAGATGCAATGCACTCTTAACAGTCAGTAAACATTTATGTTTATCCTGAAGTATTCTTCATATATTCAGAACACAATTCCTCATAATATGTTGTGGTTGCTTGACTTTGTTGGATTATTATTCTGCATTTGATAAAACCGAGTGTCCTCCTCTTCTCCTCTTGTCTTGAGACCCAGTTGTGCTGTGATGCCTCTAGATTCGTGTCAACTGCCTTGTGTGTTTGGGAAAACTGCTGGAGTATCTGGATAAGTGGTTCGTTCTCGATGAGGTTCTTCCGATTCTTCCATCGATTCCATCGCGCGAACCGGCCGTCCTCATGAGCATACTTGGTCAGTCGGTCAACCTCTGTTGCGTGGATCATCGTTTGTAGATATCTTCTTCTTGAGGTATGGTCTGGTAACTGTTTCTTGCATCTCTCAACAGTGGTCTTTGCAAGTCCTGGCCCCTCCCCTGGGAGGGACACATTTTTTCAACCTTGAAGGTGAGAGAACGAGGGAACAGAAATTCTCGCAAGAGATGTGGAAGCACAGCTAATGCATTGAAAGTCTTAAAACAAAAGATTGTGCTTTGTTTTTAGTGCTTCATAACAGATTTTGATTGAGTTTTTGTGATTGAAGTGCTTTGATTCCTTTTTATGTCTTTGCTGACAGGAATGAATTTACCAAAAGTTGGAAGTGAAAGATTAGTTATAGACACTATGATCCGACTTGGAATGTGTGCGTGAATGTGTGTGTTTGTCAGGGTGGAGGTCACTTTCAGGCTCTCATTTGACCATCTGTGACTTACACACAGGTGTCATTTATATGGCGCCTTTTCCTCTCGTGGTTCCCGACCAATCGGTGTAGAGAGTCCTCCTCGTACTCCTCCTCCTTTAGCATTGATTGCATTTTCTTCTGTTTATCTAGGAATCTACAAAGTATCGATGACGCACAAGAAACTTGGAATAACGAAGGAGATGATGTCGAACAAAATTCTTCCGTTCCTCTTTCCACTAGCCATCGAAAATGGACTCAACCTAAACCAGGTCAGTATGACCTCTGGGTTCAGAAGGTCATCCAATGAGCTGCTTGTCTTCATTTAGGTCGTGCAATGACCTCTGTTTTCATTCAGGTCATCCAATTAGAAGAGAGGTCTGTTGAAATTGCCTTTATTTCCAAACAAAGTGTGAAGAACAAGATGAGTCTCTTGGTCATCAAAAGTCTTTTATGCATAGGTAGAGAGTTGTTGCTGAGTTAATTTATTTATTTAGGGACAATTGGGGTTAATTAATTATTATGCGTGTTTCTTTGTTTAGTATTTGGCATTCATGAGTGTCATTAAAGACATGATCTCCAGAATAGAAACGGAACATACGGCTAAACTGGAACAGCTCAACTCCATTCAACAGGAACAAAGGTCTCTGATCAATCACGACTTCTCTTCAGATCATTCGCGACTTCTCTTCGGATCATTCACAACTTCTCTTCGGATCATTCACAACTTCTCTTCAGATCATTGAGGCCTTTTCTTCAGATCATTCGCGACTTCTTTTAAGATCATTCACGACTTCACTTCTCCTTTGACTCCTATCCATCGCATCAGTTCCTGCCTAGCCAGATAGATTTAATCAGAGATTGATTGTACTTCAGTAACTTCTTTTCCACTTGGTAGATTGTAATCTTTGCACTGGCTTCCTTGCAATCTGCAACATAAGCTTCCACTTTCAATGCCTTTTTTCTGCAAGCAAACGATGGTCGTTAGATTTCATCAAGGTCTGGTACTGTGTGTTTCTTTGAATGTATCTTAGGATATCTCTTAACTTTGATAAAATGTTAGTAATGAAGACAGTTATTGTGTTAATTACTATTAATTAGATGGATTATATGTGTCTCTTTGAAGGACTTTGCAGAAGTTTGCACAGGAGACAGTTGAGTCGGGGATGTCCTCATCAGCGGCCTCCTCTTCAAATGGGGACAAAAGTTCTTCCACTGACCTCACCATGGTAAGATTCAATCACCAGTTTTGAGTTCTAAAGGGCTTCGTACTTTTACCCTTTACTCAACTCTCCCGCTAACATTCCATCTCTTTTCACTTTTTCGTCTTATGAGTGGTATGTGATGATAGTCAAGTGGTTTGGCTGTTGTACAATCAACCTAGGAGGGGTTGTAGATTCAAATCCCACGAACATGGAAGACCCTGTAAGGATTCTGTTAGGTTACTATTGGGAATCGGATGAACATGGGCTGTTGATGGAAAGATGAGAGGACGAGGGAAAGCACTGGCAATGTCTACGAAAGAAACAGAGTGACTATTGGTTTCTAGGTCAGCAAATTCTCTCTTTTGTCTTGGTTCGTATGCATTGCATCGCATGCTGTTGTATCGTATGGTTTCATATTGTCTCGAGGTTTCTTTGTCTCTTTTAGATGGATAGTTTTCTGAGCGGTTGTGGATTCAGTGGAACTTCCATGGCTTCATCCTCATCCATTGGCAAATTGGAATCATCCGCTCGTCCAAAGGCGGCTTCAGCATCAGCTGAGGATTCCAGATCTAAACAACCGGTACAAACACTGCTTCAGATTCAAGTCAGGTGGATAGTATGGTCAGTAAGGTCAAAAGACGGTTAATGGAAGGTTAGAGGAAGGTTAAAGGAAAGTTAGAGGAAGGTCAGAGGAAGGTTAAAGGAAGGTCAGAGGAAGTTAGAAGAAGGTTAAAGGAAGGTTAGAAGAAGGTTAAATGAAGGTCAGAGGAAGGTTAAAGGAAGGTTGAAGGAAGGTTAGAGAAAGGTCAGAGGAAAGTTAAAGGAAGGTCAATGGAAGGTTAGAGGAAGGTCAATGGAAGGTTAGAAGAAGAATGGCTTAAAATAGCTCTTTTCCATGTACCATGCCAAATCTGACCGACTTCCCCACCATATCAGATCAATTTATGATTATTTTCTGATAGCCTAGATGCATTACTCATGATAGGAAGAATATAATGCACGGATTCAGCAATTGTAGCGAGAAAGTGTGTGAAAATGGCTTAAAGGATTGTTGAAAGAAGTAGGTTGAAGGAAGGTCAATGGAGGGTCAAATGTAGGTCAAAAGAAGATATTGTTTGAGTTATTAGCCAGACTTGATTATCAGAGTCTATGGCTTAGGTAATGCAAGTGTTCACTGAATACTCACATTGTGTTGTGTGTGTAGTTGGGTGTGTCTGTGTTTCGTCTGCTTTTGCTATCATAGCCTCGCTTTGAACTGGTTTCTGTGAGCCATTCGATCTCAACAGATCGTATGCAGGGGATCACGATTTCCCTTAGCCATCGATCGATCGATGTCTTTTGAATGACGATAAAGGCACTATAGAAGTCATTGGATTAGGCATTCATGTAGCTGATTTTGTGAATTTCTCAATAGCTGCAGAGCTTAAATACACCAGTTTTACTGGAACGTTTCTTGATTGTAATGACTCTCTATATAAATATGTGTGTTACGATACGTTTTTAGACTCAACTGACGATGGAGGAGAAGGAGCAGATGATGAGAGAGCAGGAGTTACAGCATCGTCTCAAGGTCCAGTCTCCCATCCAACCAATGGCGCCTTCTGCCTCCGTAGCCAAGACCGCAAAGAGAGACCTCTCGTCGTCACTCCTAGAAACAGACATCATGGCCAGCCTCGTCAGGTCTGCCTCCTCGTCCCAAGCGGTCGCTCCCCAGGGGGTCCAGTGGGTCCCTGGGACAACCCCATCGTACCAGGGCACTGCCTCCGGGGTCGCCTCTTTCCCTGCGCAGGGCAGGCAGGGTCAGCCGGTCACCACTGGGAAATCGGTCGATCTGTCTGCGCTGGATGACCTCATGCCGTCAAAGCCAAGGGTCGCCATGAATCAGATGGCGACATCGGCGCGAACTCTGACCCCGGTCGGAGGTCAGAGCATCAGTAGGAATGCCCCGATGATGGCACAGCCGGGAACAGTGAGCAGTATTGGAATGAAGGGAAGCCCAGGGATGATGGGAAATTCCAGTATGATGGGGAATTCTGGTATGATGGGGAATTCCGGTATGATGGGGAATTCCGGAATGATGGGAAATTCTGGAATGATGGGAGGTTTTGGAGGAGTGGTTAGTTCAAATGGAATGTCTTTCCAGCCAAACGCAACTGGGATGTCCTCCAGTGGATCCCATTTCCATGCTGCAAACCCGTTCTTTCGACCTCCTGTGCCTGGGACAAGTGTGCCAGTCATGCAGCCAAAAAACCCACAGCAGAACACTGGTGCTCTGTCGCTCTCCAAGAAAGACATTGCTGACCTTCTCGGATAGATGGCGCTGTTTGCACTTTGTTCAAACAGTTGATGTTTGCTCTTGTCAAGGAGTGTATAACAGTTGTTTTTTTATTTTACATAATTAATATTATTATGATTTAATGTTATTATTATTTAGCTATATTATTATTATTTAACATTATTATTATTATTTAACATTGTTGGTCTTTAATGTTACTATAAAAATTTTGATCATTATGCAATTTTTTATTACTTTGAGTTATTTCTTAGTAAATGTTATTATTATTAATTATTTTAAATTTTATTAGTATTTAATATTTTACATTTTATTAATATTTATTATTTTGAATTTTATTATTATTTATTATTGTATTATTATTTATTATTTTATTATTATTTATTATTTTATTATTATTTATTATTTTGAATTTTATTTTTTTGTATTATTATTGAGAGTTCACTTTCTGTAAGTGAGTTTTTCTTGATTGAAATTGTACGAACGGTTAGACCTACTTGTATTAAGGGATTCAAATTTGAACTACGGTGTCCATTATCAGAGCTCCTTATTTTGATTCTATTTGATTTTTGAACCTAAGGTAAATGCTATTCACTGGATTTATTTTTTATAGCAATTATTAATATCTTTATGGTTGTTATATATTAATGCTGTCCCTTGTTTTGTTTGTTACAATTTGGACTTTCTTTGGCTAAGCTGTGATGGGTGGAGTAGGGGAAAATAAGGCAATCAGTGGGGTAGGGGAAAATAAGGCAATCAGTGGGGTAGGGGAAAATAAGGCAATCAGTGGGGTAGGGGAAAATAAGGCAATCAGTGGAGTAGGGGTAGAGTTGCGATCCTCCTGATGCTGGAAGTCTTTGTACTGAGCATGAGTTGACGTTGGTGTACATAACCTACTGAAAAGAGCAGAGTGAGCCCATAACCCAGTTTATATTCTAAATGACCATCAGACCCGAGCAACACTTGCAGCCTCAACTATCCTCTCAGCCTTTACAAGTGTCAACAGTGCTACTTGCTTACTTACTAATGAGCTGGAATGCGTTGATGTAACACCAACAGACGAGTGATTGACGATTTTTATGGCCCCATTGTGTGTGTGTCTCTGTTTGTGTATATATATATCCTACATTTATGTAGCGCCTGCTGCTGATGTGATGATTCTTTTGTGTAAAATTCGGTTGTAGATAAATAAACAGATCACAAGATAGAATCTCTTGAATTATAACTTTATATTTTCTTTTGTGCAACAATTCGTATGAAAGACGTCAGCTGTGACGAGCTTTGTTTCTCGTTTTCTTATTCTCATGAATTCTATTAAACCCCATGACATCTGGGGCTTGTGGTAATGCATGACACACTACCCCCACTGCAGTCCTTTACTGAAACGTAACTCGAGTTGAGGCATGTTTTGCATGCGGAATTGCACTCTGGACTCACAGTGTGCAGTCAGTTCTTGGAACTTTAGCGAGTGCAGCGGAAAAACGACGTAAAACGACTCCCAATACTTTCTGTATTGAGTGGCATCTCTTAATTCTTCCAGGTTCTTTCCAGTTCTTTCGTGTATCTCGTCCATCCATTTTTCCTTGGTCGCCCCTGTTTTCTCCGCACGCCAACATCATTTCCTTTTCCAGTCCATCTGATCGCATGACATGTCCGAAGAAACCCAGCTTCCTTCTCAGCGCTGTTTCTCAGCACATCACGTCTCATCATTCTCAATCTCCATGCGCACCTGTACGACACGATAATTAGTTACTTGTTTTCATGGCAGTTAAACATATAACTTGTCATCATCCGTGCATACTTCATAGTAAGGGGAAATGTCCGGAGGGCAAATGTCAGTTCCCCAATCCGAGTACCCCACTTGGGCCACTTCCCAACATATTTGACCCACCGTGTATTAGAGCCACAGGCAAATGACTAAAACTCGGTCGTTTTGTCCTCAATATCATGTTATTGAGTGCAGTCTATTAATAGTTCATTTTAAAATGGATTGGTCTTGTGACCAAAGGTCTTGGTCTTAAGGTTCTTGGTCTTGTATATATAAACGATGAGTAAGCATAACCGTTAGAAATAATGCCTTCGTTTACCAACATGATGCGTACAAGCCCTGTTTGCGTCGTATGACAAAATATCGTCCTCTTCAGGTTTAAGACCTTGACCAATTGTGTTATCCGATTCGAGAAGATTGCTAAGGTTTTGGAATGTGGGCATCGCTAGCTTAGGTACTTTCGTCCGCTTAGCATTGGACTGAGTTTATGGATGGAAGAATTGCTAATCTCTTCGATCCGTCTTGGGTAAGGCTGTCAACAGGTACTCGGGTACCCGACCGAGGCTTACTACCCGGGTAGTAAAATCGGTTTTCGGGTTCCCGAAATTTAAAAAAATGCGCGATTTTACCTGAACATATGCCAGAAATATTCCGTTGGTCATATTGGCCGACTGTCCGGGCAGTGAAATCGATTCTCGGGTGCCCAGCATTCCGTAAAAATGCACAATTACCTACACTTCCTTTAAAAAACCAGCCGCGCGGATCGACGGGTACCCGGGTCGTGATTTCAACATTTTTTGGCAGCCTTAGTCGTGGGTCGTTGGGTCATTAGACGGAAAAAGGATGATATATACACGGCCAGAGGAGGTGCGAAGATTAAGGTGTGTGGTGAAGTCCTCTTCACTTCTCTGATAGACGGGCGGTCCACTTTCCTAGTGAATACACCCAGGGCGAGGCCGCGAAGAGGAGCTACTTACAGACAAGCACGACTGTCGACTATTAAATGGGGGTTTGTCTCTAACGGAGATAAAAGCAATTTGATCGGAGTGTTGATAACAAAGAAGGAGCGACCCAATGAATTGAAAGGATCGCCTGGTTCGGTCAAAATCAGATAGAGCAGACAGAGAGAGGGAGACAGACAGACACAGACATAGAGAGACATAGAGAGAGAAGCCGAACGATTGGATTGTAAACCGTGTGAATCTATAATAAAACTCTGTACATGATTTTCCCTGTTTGTCACTCTGTCTGTCTGTCTGCATATCTGCCTCTTTGACTGCCTGTGTGCGTCTCTTTCGTAGTACTGAAGGTCGTCGCTGCTTCGATGCCTCACGTTGACAGTTTTCATGAAGCAGCGCGAGCAATGAGTTACGGATCATTAACTCGTCTAATATGGACGTCTTTGATGAAACGACGAGATCAGGGCTGCCGAAAGCGTCGTCAATCAGTCCCTATGAATCAGAAGATTAGAGAAGATTAGAGAGCGGAAGGAGAAGAGGAAAGAAAAATAATAGTAGAGTAGGAGGAAAAATAAGCGGGTTTAAACAGAGAAGTAGAGAAAGGAAAGAGGAGAATAAGCGAAATTAGAGAACGAGAAATACATACATACATACATACATACATACATACATACATACATACATACATACATACATACATACATACATACATACATACATACATACATACATACATACATACACACATACATACACACATACATACACACATACATACACACATACATACACACATACATACACACATACATACACACATACATACACACATACATACACACATACATACACACATACATACACACATACATACACACATACATACACACATACATACACACATACATACACACATACATACATTGTTGTATACTCGCATAGTACAACTGAGCTTCCATGGTAGTAGGAGTCTAGGCAGATAGGTACAGTTAGTACTGCTGGCTGAAGGAAGGTCAGAAGGTATATAAGAAGGTTAGGACAAGGTGAGTTCGCAGACTGGTCCATTTCATACATTTACATACATACACACACATACACATAATATATATATACATATATATATATATATACATACATACATACATATATATATATATATATATATATATATTAAGGCATAACCGAGTAGATAAATTTCACCGAGTACCGAATCCGAGTTAGATGAACTATTTGCCGGCTCCGGGTACGAGCCGAATAGTAGCGGCCAAGTTGGTCAGCGAGTTGTGGTGGCGCTGGCCTTGAAAATTTCGTGCACAATAGCGGCAATGCGCATGTTCCGCACATGATGTTTATTTAAAACATATTGAAAGATGTACAAAAATTGATCTTTTATCTTTCTTTTAGTTCGCAATTGCGTAGTTTGCTTTCATGCAGCGCTGCCACTACCAGCAAGTACCATCTGTAGGCAAAGCGTAGTTAACCTGCCATTTGCACAGCTACGGAGAACTATCTATAGTCAATAATATAACAATATTCTTTATATAGCGTATTTTCACACTCTAGGCTTTAACAATATATTTATTACTTAATAACTTTATTTGTCAAACAAACTGTAAAACCTTGTTATAAAATTTGAAATATGAAGGTATCAACAACGTCTTTGCTATCTGCTGTTTACCGGAAAGTGGGTGCAGCCAATTCAGGCGAGATAATTACGGATTTGGTTGCCACTTGGGGAATGCAACCAAAAGAAATTAAAATGTATAAACTAACACCATTATTCTAAAGAAAATTCAAATTTAATGTTAAGTTCTTGTTTAAATAATCAATAACTTAGAAGTAAATCCGTTAGTCCTAAATTTATTTTAAGAAAAAATATTATTTTATCAAAAAAAGCATTTTTTTCTAAAAAGCTATTTGTAGCTATTTGCGGGGTAATATTTTCCGAGGCAAATACTTCCGAATAGTCAAAGATTCGGCCGAGGCGATTTCCGGTTATGCCCTAATATATATATATATATATATATATATATATATATATATACATACATACATATACGTAGAGAACCAACGTTCGTCCATTGACTATGTAACTAGTTCTGAACTCTTAGCAACTGTGACAAGTACTATCTGTGTCATTGCAAACTAAAGTCATTTGAAATAATCAAGACGACTGAAACCGTATTATCTAGCATCCCACAGAAGGCCTTTGGGACGTTGAAGCCATGACATCTAATTCCACGAATGTCACGGATATGGAAATGACCGGATTTAGGAAAATCTCCAAAGACCATAAATATAGACAGGACGGAAGTTAGGACACTGACGAAATGAATCATGGGACGATTTCTTCCAATTGAACGGAGATTATAAGAGTTGTCTGTCTAGCGGGATTTAAAGATGCTGTCCATGCAGTTTCACTCTCTGTACGCCCCCACCTCTCCCTCTGTATCCCTCCCTCCCTCCCTCGGTCTCTCTCTCTCTCCATCCCTCGGTCTCCCTCCCTCGGTCTCTGTCTGTCTGTCGGTCTCTGTCTGTCTGTCTCTCTCTGTCTGACTCTCTCTGTCTGTCTCTCTCTCCGTCTGTCTGTCTCTGTCTGTCTCTGTCTGTCTGTCTGTCTGTCTCTTTCTCTCTCTCTCTCTCTCTCTCTCTCTCTCTCTCCTGTTGTCTTTTTGTAATTGCAAAAGACGGACGTCATAGATCAACCCCCCTTCCCCTATCAATCACTCTCGTTCCCTCTTTCAACCTCACAATATTTCCCTCCTACGTCTCGCTTTTGATTTGCTCCATCCAAATGAATCCATTTATCAAGAAAGGCTCGAAAACCGACCGAACAACTCTGATAATATCATTGTAAAAGGTGCTATATAAATGCGATATTACAATTGGCGGTTATGCACGTACATCCTGGTTTAGACGTTCATTGATTTTTATTAATAATCGCTGGCATTGAGCGGAAGTTTGGCTGTTTATTGCAAGCGAATGCTGCAGAATGTCATTATTTATCATAAGGTTGATTTAGATTTAGAGAGCCATCTCACAACATTGTCACATGTAAAGTTTGTAAACTCAATGATATATCGATGGTATTCAGTCAATCATTCAACGATTTATATAGCGCCTCTCATGTGGGACTTTTCAGAGTACTTCGGTCCCAGCCTGGTCAAAGGAATCGTTTTTAGGCTAATATAGAGAAAGCGTCGGCGAGAGAGAGAGAGAAAGAGAGAGAGAGAGAGAGAGAGAGAGAGAGAGAGAGAGAGAGAGAGAGAGAGTGAGAGAGAGAGTTCTGGGATGTATGAGCCGACATAGAGGGACTTCAATCGGGTCTACCACTGAAGGTTTTGCAGGGTGTCTTTGCAAGCGAAAGAGACCAATGGGCCAAGGTAGCATAGCGTACGCCCTACCTCCATCACTGCGAAGTTCAGGAACTGCTCTGCAGCAATGTACATGTGCTAACAATGACTTTTTGTCGAGACCTGTTTAGACCACACTGCATAGAAGAGAGCCACACCCCACTAACCCCATGCACTCCCAGTTCATTCAAAAACATTTCCAGGCACCTCTCCCCCAATGCAGCCGATAAAGTAGGATTTCATAGGCCACTGTATGAAAATAGGCGCTGGCGTGAAATATGTTAAGGCTTAGGGCAAAAGGACCAATCTATAGGGTTGGAAACTAAGGAGATTCGTATTTTGCAATCGCTCGCCTGTCAGTAATCTCACTTACTGGCATATATGGCCTACCATAATACTAGGTCAACGGTTTAATTAGATTATTTTCAGTGAGCCGACTAATTTAGGTCGAAAGCACTGCATGCAATAAATACGCCATTTTAAAATGAGTGTGCTAATGAGATGGTTCATGAATAATAATGATGCATTCGATCCATTTAGTAACAACACCAGGTGTTTGCAATCGATCAGTAGTCTGTCATCGATCCGAAGGTTAATCAATACGTCGTGTCACTGATCACATGCAGGCAGATCAAGGTTTTTAACCATCAATTGGCTTCTATTTGAATAAGGGCAAACACGCAAATGGTTAAGAATCAACGGACTGATAATTGGACGGATATTGTGGGGAACCCAGGATTTCACCTGGGCACAACTTTACTATGGGTCACATAAAATTAATAGCCTAGGTTTCACTATAGGTCTGTGGTAGAAATGTTAAGTAAAATTCGCCTTAAGTTGAGTAGATTGTTGGACAAGCTAAGCAAGAGAGAGATTGCTGAATTAAGATAGTCGACAACACGGAATATTGTACGCAATACCATTACTCCACCAATCACTTAGCTTAACTATGATATTGTTAAACATTTTCACAATTTTAGACCACCGAAACCGTAAACCTATTCTTAGACCGAAACGTTCATGCTAGCAATCCGTGCGAAAGGAACGTCATCAAGCCTGGCGGATGACGTGAGCATCCACCATCCAATTGCCACCGACGTTATAAAACCGACGAACCAATCACAGCACAGTTCACATCTCTAAATATTATTTTCTAATGGTATCGAGTTTGTGAAACTGTCATCTTTCGGTTAATTAAACGACTAGATGTGTTTAATTGGAGAACAATATGATACGAGTCCAAAGAACGAAAATATATCAGCTCAGTTATTGGAATTATTTACAAGAAATTGGTTGAAAATCGACCATAAGTCTACACATGATCTGTGTTCAAGATTGTTTGTAGTGGCGTTCGTCGAAAATAAAATTAATAATTAACAATGAAAGCAAACCGATTAATTATGTCAATGGCTTTGTCAACGTGTTCTGTTGTTCAATTCAACTCACAAGTATAGTATCCTACACGAGTCAGTTCCAAACGTTGGCCTAACTTATGGAATTCTTTAACATTATTCGATCTGTTTAGGAGATCCGTTTTTCGTTCCTACCGCCTCATCCATTCTCTGTCTAAAGTCTAGACCATATTAAACTGTTTCATCCCACTTGGTTCCTACGAGTTTTATATAGCGCCTTAGCTTGTCTTCAGTTGAGACTCAGTCAACTGTGACTGAGAAGTCTACGCTAGTTATACGATGATGGTCAGATGGATGGATTATGAGACGCTTGTCTCTAGGCTGGTCAGTCTCATAGTGGACGTTCTGACGGTGAAGCGTGACGGTTGGCGAGAGACGCAGGGCAGAAGAGATGAGATGAGGCGACGATAGGCCTTGCGGATCTCCCTCATGCGAATCCCGTAGATGATGGGGTCCGTTAGAAAGTTGAGCATCGGTAGGAAATCGATGACGTAGAACTTGGCGCAGAGAACGGACTCTGGGACGTGATCGATGTTGACATGGGCCGAGAGGAAGTGGAAGATCATGTAGGGAAGCCAGAAGACGACCAGAGTGCCAGACAAAAGGAGCGTCGTTACGAATGCCTTGAAGTTGTTCTCCGAAGGGTCTCGTCTGCTGCCTCGGATGCCATCTGACCCCATTGACCCAGACAGAGGGCGACGTATCTTCGTCATCTCGGATGTACGACGCCGGCACTCGAGCACCTACACACCAACCGACAATCGACGATCAATGTAACGTAACTTAATGTAATTGATGTTTCATTAAATAGTTACACTAATTGTTCTGTAACTTCTGTTAATGCTAGAATGCACCAACTGTTTAGTCTCTCGTGCGTGAAAGACAGGACAGTGAATAAACAGAGAGATCGGTAGATATAGATAAGGAGATAGATAGATAGATAGATAGATAGATAGACAGATAGATAGACAGATAGATAGATAGATAGATAGATAGATAGATAGATAGATAGACAGATATATATATATATATATATAGATATATATATATATAGATATATATATATAGATAGATAGATAGATAGATAGATAGATAGATAGATAGATAGATAGATAGATAGATGGACACCTACTTCTCTGTAGATCCTTCCGTAGAAGATGACGATGACAATGATGAGTCCAGCCAAGACGTAAGCACAGACCTCGAGTGATTTGACTGCCATATCAGAAGCGAACCCTGTACAGTCCTCGAAGTGAGTCTTGAAGAGCATCAGAAAGGTTGGTACAGAGGCAGCAGCTGCTGACAACACCCAGACCCCAGCGATACAGATGCAGGCAGAGCCATGGGTGATCCGCGTCTGAGAGAAGAGGGGATGGCAGATGGCGATGTACTGGTTCACGGCAAGCATCAGCAGCGACAGAGAACTACAGCAGAGAGAAAGAAGGAAGGGAACCAGTAGAACGATGACGATGAAGAGGCAGTGACGTAGACTAGTGACGCTGAAGCGCGGGAAGATGAGTGGAGAGTTGTAGTAAGTCCAGAGGAGGATGCTTCCAACGATGTCACAGACTGACAGGTTGACCAGAAGGGAGTGGTGGACAGTGCGATGACCACGAATGTTGGCCATTGCCATCAGAGATACGATGTTGAAAAGGATGCAACAGACGGCAAGAGATGTGTAGAAAGGGAAGCGGGTGCTGTAGTCTGTGTTGCTCGACCCAGTGTCACCATCATCATCATCATCATCCAATTCGTACATGAGACTCACGTTCTCCCATGACGTCACGTTCAGATCGTGCATCTGGCCGGCGGCAGGTGGCTGCAGCGTATATGACGTCATCCTATCTCCTTTCTATCCTTCCTTTTGAAGTGGATCGATGGTCCTTTGGATTCTCTATTCGTTTCTTCAGCAAAGTAACCGTCGTCTATATCGTCTGTGTCCTTATTGCCGACGTTTTTATCTTTGTTTTACCTCCAATTTATCTTCGTTTATTTCCGTTGACGATAACCGATGACCGTCGTTGAGAAATCCTCCAACGTCCGATTCATCATCGGATCCCTTTTAAAATGCAGCAACAGCAGCAGCAACAGTATTCCGTTCCATTGACATCCATTGCACCCAACCCCTCTGCATCCAGTCCACTGTCCTTTACAGCAACGTCGGTCTTCTAAAGTCGACGGCGGCGTCGATTTTAATGACTCGTAAATAATTAATTGTTAATTTCATCAGACGACTCGAAATTTCTCTAAAAATGTTCAACCACTATGTATGTCAGGTTTTTCGTCCACTCATTTGTCTTGTTGTATGTCCTTTTGCGTATGTTTGGGCGACTGTTTCGCATTAGTTTCTGCTCTGTCGTGTGTGTGTTTGTCTGTCTATGTCTTGCTGTCTGTATGTCTGTCTTTGTGTCTGTCTGTGTCTCTATGTCTTTTCATCAGGTTCAGGTGAGAGGAAGTGCTAGTAGCGAGCGCTTCGTCACAACGAGGCTTGTCACAGAAGAAGATAAAGAGAGAATATTCCGTCCTTTGTCCTGACCTCAGAGTCGTCCGGTCATCTGTTTCCGGTTGGTGCAAAGGAAGAGAGAAGATGGAGGTGAGATGATGGACGTCTCGACGATTGACCCGTTTAAAAAATTGTCATTCTCCGTTTTTATATAATCAGATCGACAGTAGAGTCCATTCCTCAATGGAAACCAAGTCCAGGGGAAGACAATCTATCCAACTCAGTGCTTTCGACGACTCGATTCGCAAAATCTATAAAAGACACTTTTAGCTTAATTACGTATCTAAGAAACGACTTTACCCTCTGCTTTGAGAGTTTTCATGCGTTTATTCGGTTCTTCGTGATAATTATAGTCAATGATGTTAGACCATCAATTGTCTGTTTTCTCAATAGTATCCTCTGTCATATCATTGATAGTCAACGTTATCATTACAGTAGTCAGAAACAGACACTGGCTCTGTATCAGTTAAACTACTCTCCTTACTAATTGTAAAGATAGTAGTTATAATTAGTTTCTAACTATTTCAGTGGATATATGCAAATTCTTACTACTAGTAATATAATTAACCAAACAAATATGTAGAGCAATGTTAAACAAGGCAAACACATTCAACTGATTAAAAAAAATGTAAAATCACATAAATATTGCAGCTTATAATGTACATTGTTACAAGTAACAATGTTCATAGGACCAAAACAAATAATAATGAGTTGTTATTTTGCAGAAGTTGGTCAAAAATATTCACTAAATCACATCTGGATTGACGTCTTAAAAATGTCATTATGTCGAAAAATTGTTGCACACTTACCACACCAATTAAAATGTAACAATAAAACGAATGTAGGCCTATGTACGAAAGTTAGTTAACTATTGTATATAGTTAGAACAATTGCAAAGGTGGTTTAGCTACATTTTAATTACTTTTTAATTAACTTAATTAATTAACTATTGACTATTGTAGCTGTAACTATTGTCCTACTGGTAGTTAGCATATAAAATAGTTGAAATTTTCAATACTATGATCTCGATAAAACTGTCATTGTCGTGATCATACTCGAACATTGATATAGCGCCTCTCCAAAACCGATCTGACGATGCAACACTTGATCAAATCCAACATATAACGGTCTTCAACCGTTGTTGATAATCGCACAGACAGATAGAGCGTTGATCGTGCGCAATGACCTCCGATGACCCCTCAATTGGATAGAGGAGTCAGCGACACGACTTCCTTGGACGATAAATAATCTATGTTGGACTCAGCGAACGACGAGAGACAATTGCAATTCACACTCGTTTGATGTGCTTCTGCTTCCGCTTGACCAGAAGAGAGAGAGAGAAAGAGAGAGAGAGAGAGAGAGAGAGAGATAGAGAGAGAGAGAGCGAGAGAGAGAAAGAGAGAGAGAGACAGACAGACAGACAAAGAGAGAGAGAGTGAGCGTATGCCTTCCTTCCCATATTATATCTGGTGTGGAATTCCCTATCCTGTCGATTAGACGCCCCCTCGTTCACCCAATCCCGCCCTGCCTCCACCCAGGGGCCATGTACATGTACTTCGCATTGATAAAATATATCCAGTGATGAAAAGCGTTCCGCAATTGCGCTTCATCACTTCCCAGCGTTGTCATTTCATGACAAGAATAAAGAAGAACTATATTTATCGTACGTTGTTCGCTGGTCAAGTCAGAGGGGGCGGCTACGCTCGTTCATCTAATGCCTCCGAAATCTAATGCAACAACGCATTAATACCGCTTCCTCTGATGATAAAACACTGCAGCAGGGTCAATGTCAAGGCAACCTGCAATCGACATGTCATTAAAAAGAGTGGTTTCTGTTTGAATCAATCATTGCAGTCTATTCAGATTCCTGCGCTGTCTTTAATTAGAGTTTTATTCTACTTGAGAGCTGGGGTCTGTTTCTTAAAGTCACATTTTAGTCGCAAGTCTTTTTAAGGATCGATAATATGGGCCTACATAGAAGTCTCAGATTCTCTCTGTTGAGTCTCATAATATACATAGAAGTCTCAGCTACGCTTAGACATTCTAGGTCCCTTCGCAGTCGATGATGTATTCGCTAGGAATCTCAGTTTATTTAGGAATGTAAGTCTGCGCCAAAGATTCTCTGGTTACTTATCATTCGCGGTCTTCCATTGTTTGCAAGTGTCAGATGGCAATAAGCAGACGCCTTCGACAATCTACACATGTCAACGCCTTCTGTATAGGCCTAAGCAGACGCCTTCTGTATAAGCAGACGCCTTTTGTATAAGCAGACGCCTTCTGTATAAGCTGACGCCTTCTGTATAAGCAGACACCTTCTGTATAAGCAGGCGCCTTCTGAATAAGTCATCGCTGCAGATCTTTGAGGGAGACTTGACCCATACGTAGAACGATTCACCAGTGACCATCTAACCCTACTTGCTATAAATCCGCTGTCATCCGTGGATTAAGCATCATCTCTCTCCTCTCCTCTCACCACCAGCAGCAGAAAACGACGACGTATCAACAGCGACCGCTTGAATCGTTCGAAGGACCACAGACACAGGACGACGACGATTCAGTAAACAACCATTGCAACGGTCAGCTCTGTCTTCGTCAGCTCTGCCTCTCAGTGTTTCTCTCTCTCTCTCTCTCTCTCTCTCTCTCTCTCTCTCTCTCTCTCTCTCTCTCTCTCTCTCTGACATCGCTCTCTCACTGACATCGCTCCAACTCTCACAATCTCACAACCGGACATGGCATCCAACGTCGACCCTTACAATCAATCCTTAATTCGCTGTAATCCACACGAACCAATGAAATGACCGGTTTCAGCTAAACTCTCGGGAACTCCCTCCAGATACCCTATCATTGACACGACGTCCGAGATCCGCGCGAACAGGAAGTTGGGTTGAATGCGTTGAAACGCAGACGTGACCTGAATAGCGAATAGACCCAAGAAAACGACAAAAGAATCTTCGAGCCTGGCAGGGACTCACTGCCTGTCTCTCTCTTTCTCTCTACCCCCTTTGTTTCTCTCTCTCTTTCTCTACCCCTCTCTGCCTCTCTCTGCCTCTGTCACAGTTCCAGCAATCTTCGCATCAACCAATCGCGAAAGAAACGAACAGCGCCATCTACAATTCGACGAGCATCGTTGCTGACGTCTGATCGATCGCCTGAAGAAAGTTTTGACTCGGCGATGGATGATTGGACGACAGCGGCCGACGGTGGAGGTGTCGCCTCTACCCCTAATCAGTCGCCTTCGTTAATGCAACGGCACGTGACGTTCGCTAATTCCGCGGCAATTTGCGCAGACGAAGAAAACGAAATGAAAGAGGCAGATAGAAGGAAACCAGACAGACAGACAGACAGACAGACAGACAGACAGACAGACAAACAGACAAACGAGCAATCAGACAGTGTTCATTTATTTTCAATCAGATTTCCGCAACACAACTTGGTAGAACTTTGAACCAGCAAATTTTATGAATTCAATATTAGTTCTATGCCTAACTGAAACGCAAATTCACTTAACTACTGTTATCAAAATCTATGGCTACATGTTACGAGTCCCATCGCGCCACAAAGGCATCCAGACAATGGGCGCCATCAAAAGAGCGCCTCAAAGGCATCCAGACAATGGGCGCCATCAAAAGAGCGCCTCAAAGGCATCCAGACAATGGGCGCCATCAAAAGAGCGCCTCAAAGGCATCCAGACAATGGGCGCCATCAAAAGAGCGCCTCAAAGGCATCCAGACAATGGGCGCCATCAAAAGAGCGCCTCAAAGGCATCCAGACAATGGGCGCCATCAAAAGAGCGCCACCAAAGGGGCGCCCGACAGAAGAACGATGACGCAGTCATATTAGGCAGCATTGTTCGATATTATAGAACCATTTATCGGTATTTTAATTTAATTGAAACTGTACTATTTGCTAATCACTAACGACAAAGTCAATTTTGAAAGGAATGTCGTGAAAATTGATTCATAAATAATAGACAAGTCACTAATGAAAATAATTTGAATTTCGGGAGACTACAGGCCTAGCTACAAGTATTAGTACACATATTGAGGTTGAATTGAATTGAATTTTGAATTGAATTTATATGAATTTAATACAGCGCCCCTTCAAGACGACTACTCAGACTCGCTCTTGGTTCAGGCCCAAGCAAACAGAAGAGTCGTAAGGAAGTCACACAAATTGACACAATCCTATACACAAGATGAGCTTAAATGAGTTGTGTAATCCAGCGAAAACTGCCAATACTGCTGTAATAAGTTAGAAAATAAGCAAAATACAAGAGCGAGCGTAAACCTGTGTTCTCACGCCGTAACGCCGCATCCAGTGATTTATTGAGTTATTGGCAATGCATCGGTGTCTTAGTCCTTTTGTAAACGTATTTCCGACACCACTTTACAAATCTCGTGTTTCGCTGACACGGGAACATA